>BQNB010148694.1:3554-16265 GCA_026074375.1 Tanacetum coccineum | reverse complement strand
TAGATGTGTGAATGTTTATGTTATTAAACAAGATCTAGGCATAAGGTAGCTAATTGTGCAAGAGAAATCAAGCTAAAAGGGTGATTTTTAGGCCATTTTTTGAAGAAAAAGTCGTATATTTCGTCGTTGCGTTTTGACAAACTGGAAAAGTTCATGTTGCGTTTTGACTTTTTCATGTTGCGTTTTGACTTTTTCATGTTGCGTTTTGGTGTCACTGCGTTTTGGTGTCACTGCGTTTTGGTGTCACTGCGTTTTGTGTGAAGAAAAGGGTTTCAGTAAAACTGCGATAACTTTTGATCCGTAAGTCCGTTTCAGGCCCGTGACCTCTCAAATCGAAGAGAAAAACGAGACGGATCATGCTGTATCCATCCTTTAGTTGGTTAAGGATTTTTTGAGGCCCAAAAAGCTCATTTACTATGAGTTATTGACATTTTTCAGTTTTTTTTTAGAATTTGTAGACTTTAATTCGGACTAAAAGGACAATTACTCAACACAACAAACACAACCAATCAAACCAACAACCAACTTAATCATACTTGAAATGTCAATTAATTATTCATTCACGGTTTCTTCTTGATTTTGTAAAATCCCGCGAAAGATACGATTCTTTTCTCGGTTTTAATCAAAGATTTGTAAAATCCCGTGAACGGTAATTCATTTAAAACCACAATCAATCACTTCATAACACTTAAGATCCGATATCCATTTACCACAACTTCATCAAAATGTCAAATTCAAATACCAATTTGCAGACTCAATCATCAAATGCTCTTCATAATGCTATCATGGAAGCGGGTAGCAAAGATCGTCCACCAATGTTGGCACCGGGTAATTACGTTCAGTGGAAATCCAGAATCAAGAGATACATTGACACCAAACCTAACAGTGAACTCATCCACTATTGTCTCCAAAATCCACCATACACGTATCAATGGGCTGAGAAAACAGTTCCAGTTGCTGAAGGTAGTTCTGAAACAACTACAGAGAGGTATATGGAGAACTATAAGAATGTTTCACAAGACATACGAGATCAACTGAATGCTGAAGCTGAAGCCGTTCAGATCATTCTCACAGGGATAGATAACGATATCTACTCCACAGTTGATGCTTGTCCGAATGCATGTGAAATGTGGAAAGCCATTGAAAGGTTGAAACAAGGTGAATCAATCAATGTTCAAGATCTTGAAACCAATTTATATTGGGAGTTTGGAAAATTCACATCACGGGATGGTGAATCACTTGAATCGTATTACTCACGGTTTTACAAGATGATGAATGAGCTTGTCCAAAATCAGTGTCATGTTACTAATCATCAAGTGAATGTCCAGTTCTTACTTCAACTACAACCAGAATGGCAAAGGTTTATGACACTTGTTAAGCAGAGTCAAGAGCTGAAGACTGTCTCCTATCACAAGCTTTATGACATTCTGAAGCAACACCAGAATGAAGTCAATGAAATACGAACTGAAAGACTAGCACGTACTGCTAATCCACTTGCACTTGTTGCTCAACAACAACCAGTTTACCATCATCAAAACCATCCTACTCAAAACACTCAATATTCCTCCACCAGATCGCAACAGTCCACAAGAAACAGAGGAAAAGCAATTGTTACCTCTTCTGCTCCTACTTATGATCCAGAACTGCTACGGTCTGAAGATGAGGAATGTCAAAGAAAGGAGATGACAACTCATGGCTGTAATTTCTCTCTCGTTCAAGAAGATCTACAAAACTACAACAAAACCTTCGAACTTTAATCAACACCAGTCGAACTAATCAAGATAATTCTCCAAAACTAACAGAGGAACTGGGTTTGATAATCAGAGGGCAATTAATGTTGTTGGGAGCTAGGGAAAAATGTAGGTACTCCGGTCGGTGCAAAGTTGGGGGTGTGTGATTCAGTGTTATAATTGCAAGGAATATGGGTATGTATCAAGGGAATTTCAAAAACCGAAACGAGTAAAGGATGCATCTTATCACAAAGAAAAGATGCTATTGTGTAAGCAAGAGGAAGCTGGAGTTCAGTTGAATGCAAAACAATCTGATTGGAAGGATTGATACTGATGATCAGAATTGGACAAGCACATTTTTGTAAATGGTACAACTTTCAAGAGGTTAACTCCAGATCCAGTTTGACAATTCTAGACAATCTTTGATGATGAGCCAACGCTTTAATGGTACAAAACAATTAATGACAAACTACAATGTGTTGCCATGGAAATCGAAACATCTTGAGCAACTTGACCTAGTAATGAATATATTGACGGAAAAGGTGACTCTAATATCACTATTGATTCAACGGATATATGTTATGATAGGAGCTCAGGATGAGACCAGGATGATGATGATCTTGGTAGAGAACGTGATTTGCTTGCTTCTTTAATTAAAAAACTAAAATATGAAATTGATGACAGCAAAAACAAAAGACTTTTTTCGAATCATTCAAACAAGAAGGTTTGTAATAAATTGAAAAGTGAAATTGAGGATTTCAAAATAAAAAATAAAAGTTTAGAATAATCAATATAACCATTGTCAAGAAGCAAACAATGAACTGTCCAAGACTAATCAGTTGAGTTTAAAGACCTTAAGAAGTTCCAAGCGGAACTTGATAAGTAAAGGATGTGATTATGCGGTCAAAGGTGGAATGGCTTGTGAAAGCTAAAAGGGATTTTAATGTCATACAAAAATCGATTTTGAAAAAAATCATTAATGCATATACTCACAAATAAATGATTTAAATCAAATGATTTCGGATATGAATAAGGAGTTTGTGCACATCAAGAAACAATTCCATAATGTCACAAGCAAGAAGGCTCAGATTAAAGCTTTACAAACTCGTGATGTGACAAGGAACTTGTAAAAAGTCATTGCTTTAGAAAACAAAAGTCAAGGTTTGAATGATATTGTAATTAAAACCGGCCAATCTGTTCAAACAATGTATATGCTTAATCGTAATTGAAAAGAAGTTTTGCAAAACCTGAGTTCCTTAAGAAAGCTCAGAGAGCGAATTCGTGTGTATGATATAGGTTGCTTCAATGATAATCTTGCGTTGATGTTAGCCCTGATTCATGACGATAACGGGACTTCGTCTTGAAATGAACATCGATCAAAATTAAGCGGTATTTATAAAGACTTTTGATTTATGATCAGTTGAATAATCTTTATGATTGGTTCGTTCCACAACGGGAAAAGTCGGCTGAACAACACTATTTTCCAAAAACGTCAAAGATGTGTCATACATCTTCTAATAAGGAATTTTCCAAAGAGTCTTTTCGTAAACAATCAACTTTGTTAGAAAAACGAATGGATGAATCCATTCCTTGGGATCAAAAGTGTAAAAGCTCTAAAGAACTTTTCAAGATTAAAAAGTGTGTTGACACGATTTTTGATGGAGTGGAACGTTGCAAACAAACAATTGCCAAAATAAGAACATATTTTGGTAACATCGATCCTTTCATTCAAAAGACTAATAGAAGGAAATTTGGCCCCCAAATTAGCAAATGAGCGGACTCTAGAACAATTTCACTTGTGTTTGCAGAGGAAATGGTTGCTGATTTGAGTACTTTTATCTCTTAACAGATGTAGACACTCTCAAATCTTAACTGGAAACTCAAAAAACATAGTTTTTGAATGAAATCGACCGACTCTCAAGGGAATATTACTATGCTGATCACATGAATGCAATACTTGGTATATACACTGATTTAGATGAATTTACTGATTTGCAATGTGTTTACGAGAAATCTAGAAAAATGTGAACATCTTGAAAAAGAGCTTTTCAAAGGTAGACAATGTCTAAAGAATTTTGAATCTCTTCAGAAACATGCGATTAATCTTGAACTTGATTACAACATTGTAAAGAAAAGATAAAACAAGACAATTCTTTCAAAGAGAAGAAAAATTAAGTCAAACGTATTTCTGAAATAGAAAAGTGAACAGTATTTGAAATTAAAGACTTGAAGCGTCAATTCAAGACAAAGGAAAATTGCAATATGTGAGTTGATTGGAAACCTCATAGAAAAGATGGGAAGGAGAAAATCTGTGGAAACTAAGTTTGAAAAATCATCGGTTATTCGTCAACCGAATGCTTTTAAAAGTCAAAGACAATCAGTTTTAGGTAAACCAGCTATTTTTTCAGATTCTCTTGACAAAGAAAGGAATTCTCAAAGTCAAAGACAGTTACCAAACAAAATGTGTCAATGATTTTTCAAACCGGTCGCTGCACAGATTTTGCCTCAGAATATGTTGCCAATTGTCAAGAACACAAATGTGATCGCACCAGGAATGTATAAAGTGCACACACAGACTAATCAAACTAGAACACCTCAGTTGCATCAAGACATTAGGAAACCTAACAAACGTGTGTCTTTCTCTACATGAGTAATTCCCAATACTAGTGTTAGCAGACCACAACTTAAGAGCAATCATTCGGAAGATAGAGTATGTATAACAATAGGTCAAGGGAAGAAAGCAAAGGCGTAGATGACCACCGTAGGAAGTTTAAGTTTTTCAAATTAATACACATCTGTAACTGCGTGTAATGACAGTTTGAATGCTAAGACCTCGAATGTCAACTTTGTCTGTGTTACTTGTGGAAAGTGTGTGCTGAATGACAATCATGATTTGTGTATAAATGGCGCGAATTATAGGACTAGACAACCAATGGCTGTGCCTGTTAGTACTACAGAACCCAAGCATAATATGAACCAATCTGTTGCAACATCCAGTAAGAAAACCGTTGCAACAGACTCCACTGTCAAGAAATCTAGAAACATAACTAGGAAGTTATATGAGCAAGTTAGTAAGACATGCAGTTGGTGGTATCCTAAGTATACACCATCTGGATACAAATGGAAACCTAAGTCTCAAAAAGGAAATGTTAACCCAAACGTTAGTATGCCTCTAGGAAATGCATCTAGAACTGCTAATATTTTGGAACATAAGACTCCTAGGTGTTCCACTGTGTCCAATACTCCATTGTCTTCTAATTCTTTTGCAGCTCGTCGAGATAATTCTATTCATCGTAGACTCTGGGTGCTCAAAGCACATGACCGGAAATCTCAAGCTTCTAATAATTTTATGAGAAATTCTGGGAACGGTGAAGTTTAGAAATGATCAAATTGCACCAATTCTTGGTTATGGAGATCTGGTTCAAGGTGCTATAACTATCAAAAGGGTTTATTACGTTGAAGGGATTAATCATAATTTATTCTCCGTTGGTCAATTATGTGATGCGGATTTGGAAGTTGCTTTTCGGAAGTCTACCTGTTACATCCGTGATTTGAAGGGAAATGATCTTCTCACAGGTTCTCGTGGCACAGATTTGTATTCCATTACTCTTCAAGACTCAACAACTCCCAATCCAATTTGCTTAATGGCTAAAGCAACATCGTCTCAAGCATGGTTATGGCATCATCGTCTATCTCATTTAAACTTTCGACACCATCAACTTGCTTTCAAAGAATAATTTTGTGAATGGCCTTCAAAAATTGAAACTCGTCAAAGATCATCTGTGTTCTTTTTTGAGTTGGGGAAAGCTATAAAGAAAGTCTTTTCATTATGACTACCCCATAGCTTAAAAGACGATTACTACTTCTACACATGGACTTTGTGGTCCAATGCGGTAGAAAGCTTTAATGCGAAGAAATATGTTTTGTATTTGTTGATGACTTCTCCGATATACTTGACCACTTCTTGGAGGTCCAAAGACGAAAAATGGAGTTCTCATTGATTTCCTCACACTTGTCCAAGAGGTCTTCATGCTCAAGTACAACAGTTCGAACTGACAAAGGCCATAGAATTTCTTAATAAATCTCTTAATGCATACTTTGCACAAAGAGGGAATTTAGACACGAACACTTCAACTGCTCGAACTCCTGAACAAAATGGCGTTGTCGAAAGACAGACCGTATCTTGTTGAGGCTGCTCGAACAATGCTAAGGCACGCTAAAGTTCCTTTGTTCTTCTGGGCTGAGCAATTGCAACAACATGTTTTACTCAAAACGTTCACTTGTTATTCCTCGACATGAGAAACAACCTTATCATATCATCAATGCCGGAAACCGTCAGTAAGTTCTTTCACTCTTTGGGGTTCTCTATGCTAATCATCAGAGGATGGTGAAACATTTGTAAAATGATGGAAAAATGTGATGCATGTATTTTTAGTTGGGTATTCTTCGCTCAGTCAAAGCTTACAGGGTATTTAACAAGAGTCTTCAGAATGATAGTTGAAAACAATTCTCATGTAACTTGACGTTATTGCCGTCAATTGGCGTCAGATCACGTCAGTTCTGACCTTTGTCCACAAATGTTCAACAACGATACTAAACAAGCAGTTTAATCCTGCGTCACAAAGGTCCAGAAATGTTCCTCAAGTTGCTGAGACAGTAACAACGTCAAATGAGCTGGAATTGCTTTATAATTCGATGTTCAGTAAATTACTCAATGGAAATTATCATGGTTGTGTCAAAGTCTTTCCGCTGGACATGCTGCTTGATTATCCCGATAGTACGTCAACTACTTAACACAACTCACACTTCTACAACAAAACGATGTTTGCAGATCCACCTCCTTTGAACATTATTCAACACATTCAAACTCCACTCAAGCACCAACTGTCACTCCTACTGAGAACATTATTCAAGCAGAACAAATAAAGAATATGCACAATTTGGACGAGATGAATTTAATCAACATCTTCCAGTACACCGGTACATGAACAAGGGAAGGAATCGTTCGTCATGAATGATCGTCAACATGCATACTTTCTATCAACACCCATCCTTCCGTACAACGTTGACAAAAGATCTTCCATAGAAAGTCATTGGAAATCCGTCTGAATCAGTGAGAATCAAAGTCAGTAGAAACAGATGGCGAGATGTGTATGTTCGCACTCACGTGAGTCGAACCAAAAACCAAAGACATCAAAGAAGCCATGGCTGATTCTGCATGGATTGAATCAATGCTGGAAGAACTTCATCAGTTTGATCGATTAGGAATGTATGGGAATTAGTCGACAGACCACTTGCAAAAATTGTCATTACTAAAATGGCTCTGGAATAAAAAACAAACGTGATGAGGAAACTACTGTCATTCGTAAAAAATTCTCGTCTTGAAGCTAAGGGATATGCTCAAAGGATGGAATTGATTCGAAGATTCATTTGCACCAGTTGCTCGGTGCGAAGCTGTACGATTGTCATTGCGTATTGACTGCACACTAATCATTTACAGTGTACCATATGGACATTAAAACACCATTTCTTTACGACCTCTAAAGAAGAAGTGTACGTAAATCAACTCCAGACTGGATTTGTGACATATCATCATGACAAAGTTTACCTCTCAAGAAGCATTATTTGGTCTCAAACAAGCACCAGAGCGTGGCTATGATGAACTATCCAACTTCTGGTATCCAACGGGATTCTCAAAAGTTCTATTGATCCAACTCTGTCATAACTAAACCATAGGGAGACATATGCTTGTGCAAATTTATGTTGATGACATAATTTTTTGGTTCTACGACACAAATCTTTCAAACGTATTTGAAACTACTGACAGCAAGTTTGAATGTCTATGATGGTGAGCTGAAATTCTTTTAGGAATTCAGTTTCCGCCAGATTTCCTTCTCGTTTTATTCTTTATAAACCAGAAGCTAAGTATGTCAAGAGATACTTAAAAAGTTTGGTTATGACTCATGTGATAGCATTGGTACACCAATGGCTACAAAACACCTTGATGCTGACTTGAGTGGTACTCCGGTCGACCAAATGAAACATCGTAGTATGGTCGGAGCACTCATGTACCTAACAGAAGTAGACAGATATTTGTACATGCACATGTTATGTGCTCGCTATCAAGCGAAACGACTGAGAAATCTCACTGCGGTTAACGGATCTTTCGGTTCTTAGATCCATTATCATGGGTCTCTGTTATCGAAGGACACAGTTTGAACTAACTGCGTTTTCAGATTCGGATCAAGCGGGCTGTTCTCGATTCCCGTAAGAGGCACATTCTGGTGGGCATATAATTTCTTAGGTTGGTGATAAGTTAGTCTAGTGGTCATCCAAAAAAAAAAAAACAGGACTGCACTTCAATGTCTTCAGCAGAAGCTGAGTATGTGTCTTATACTGCGTGCTGTGCTCAAGTTCTATGGTTGAGAAACTCAGTCACTCTGATTATTGGCTTTCACTTTGATAAAATACCTATGTATTATGACTCAAAGGCAGCCATAGCCATCTCGTGCAATCCAGTCCAGCATTCTCGTACCAAGCACATTGATGTCAGATATCACTTCATAAAGGAACAGGTTGAAAAGGGTATTGTTGAATTATTCTTTGTCGGAACTGAATACCAGTTAGCTGACCTGTTTACTAAAGCTTTTATCGGAAGATAGGTTTAAGTATCTTGTCAGACAACTCGGTATGAGATGTTGACTAAGCATGAAAGGATGTTCTGGCAATGGAAATCTGCTTGATCCATCAAACATCATTTGTAAATATTTTTAATTCTCTCTTATTTTGATTTATAAAAATTTTGGAAAAAGAAAATACCAAAATATAAAACCAACATAAAAGAAACTAGAAAAATATTAAAACCTAGAAAAAACAAAATATAAAATCTGAAAATTTCAAAAATACCAAAAATAATCTTTCGGACATGTCTCTTGGGATCGATAACATTTACGTATCTAGAAAATGTGATTAACCTCGACACGGGGGTGTAGAAAATGAAGTTCGAGCGGAGAGTTTAAATGCTTCAAAACATGTCATTTCTAAAATTTTTCTAACAATGACTTATGCATATTTCAGTGCATAACTCGGTCCTGAATGTAATAGGGAAGTGTACGCCTCAGTGCGCTTACTCTAAATAGAAAGAGAGTTTCTATCATGTTCCTTTTCCTGACTTCCCCTTGTTTTAAAATTGTGACATATTTTTCAAAAGAACTTTCAATGTCAAAATTGTCTACAATATAATTTGTGGTATTTTTTCCATAAAAAGTGGTATTTGTTAAAATTGTGTGTTCAACACTCCCTTCCTCGAATAATTTTCAAAGAATTGTAGTTCGTAGAATGTCATTTTATGTGAATCAATTTCTGAGGGGGAGCTTTTTAAAAACAAAGCCTTTTAATGTGTTGGATACATCACATAAATGTCAATTTTATGTATCCAAACACATCTTGTGAAATTAAAATGTGGAAACTTATAATGTCAATTATTAATATACATTGTTCACTAAGGCATCTCACTCCGTCTTCAACATTTTGTGGTGTCATATCAATTTTTCATTCCAATGTCAAGTTTTAATAAATATTGGTATCCCACATATACTGTTGAAGGGGAGCTGTTGGAATCTAAATTCATGCAATATCGTGGTATAATTTTTCTCCCTATGGAATTTTTCATGTCAAATTTTAATCAATTGGTATTTCAAATATTAAGTATTTTATTATTTAAAATTAAAGCGAGATAAATGTGATTTAAATATAGATATAGAGATGTGATCTTTAAGACTATAAGTACAACTCTTTCCTTATGTGCTATAACAATTTCGAATCTCGGGAGCACATGTGTTAGGGAGAGTATTTGGAAAATAACAATGTCAGAAACTGGTTTTTATGGTTCGATCTCTATACCCAACAACCTATTAATTTCACGATGATCTGAAGTTATAAGGGTGGTTACAGTTAGGTTATAAGTCCTACGATCCAACCATAAACTGGGGGTTCTACTAAGGACCACTCCATAGTTAGAATAGCAGTCCTTTAGGTTTGATTGGAGAAGAATGTGTATAAGGAAAAATGCCGACTAAGATTGGAGCTAACACAGGAACAATCACAACAAGGTGTTAGTAATGACGTCTTAGTAAGCATTGAAGGGGTTGAAGAATGAAAAAAATGTATGGATAAAGGGTGAAAAGAAAGAAGCCCTCCAAACAACTTAGGCAGAAACCGGGTCAATACTAATACTTCAAAATCTCATCGCAAAGATGATGTTGATATTGATAGGAAAGTCGTCATGACCAGTGATGCAATGCACACCCTTCCAGCCATTTGGTTCTCTCAAAAGAAACTGTCTATTTGTACACGGTGTACACACGTTATCTATGGTCATCTCACTCCGAGATTGTTTGATATTGAATAGGTGGCAGTCTGCTCCAACCTCCGATTTACTAAAACAAAAGTGCACAAATCGAGTCTAGAGCCAAAAAGAGATCAAATAAATATCATTAGGACACAATGTCAAAATAACCTTGCTGAACATCATAAAGTTCACAGTGTAACACGAGTCCTACGCATTATCCTTGAGTCTGCCAGAACATCTGAGGATGATCTTTAAGTATTAAAGTGAGATGGTAATCATGCTTGAGCACAACATCAAACAGCGTGGTAGGTGACTTGCCAAGATTCTTATGGTATCAAGCTTGTTAATAACAGAATACAAAAAAAATAGAAAATGGATATCAATTTTGGTCCAGTAAATGAATTGACGACTTAATCAGAAAGATAGTAACTATCTGATTCACTCTTACCGTGTTGTCTGCTTTGAGACGTTCCGGTAATGAGAACTAGCAAGCATGGTGAATCTAATACATTTGTGTTAGAAGATCTTACGCTTGAGCTGGAAACCCTTGTACCTCTTGCCTTTAACTCATTCTTCCTTGCTAACTTCTCCTCTGCAGTTGTAAGAGGATATGTTTGCTCAACACCATCAATAGTTCTCTTTGGTGGATGTGAGTCTCTATTTACTATTACTTCCCAAAGAGCATAATCTATCATTAGGAAGTACTGTTTTATCCTTATTTTCCAAAGCTCAAATTGACCTGGATTGAGCACTGGAAGTTTTGTAGCAGAAACCATTTGTAAAGATACTGCCTCCATGTTTTCACAAACAAATAGATTTAGTATGTGTAGATTGTTTCTTCTTATTCAAAGTTTCTCAACAAGCTTTGATACCACTTGTGGAGTTCTAAATAACTCCTTAGATCGTTGTAACTCAGTTTGTTTAAAACTATATCTAGGATAATGATAACAATGAACATAAAGATTATGCATAGCAGAAATAGCATAAGAACATGGATATCATAACAAGGTTTTCATCAATATCTTTTCTATAATGACTACTACAAGCCTCAATTCTACATGATCAACTATAGAACGGTTATCTAATCTAACAAGATCAATGAAACATTGATCTTGGGGCTAAAACATAACCAATCTAGGCGTCTACCTTAAGACTTGACGTCTAGAACACACACACACTTTCCTGGTGTTTACATTTTGACACACAGAAAATAACATGACCTATATCTCTTTATATAATAGAGATATTGGGTTTACAAAGGATAAGTACAAATAAAGATATTAATAAATATTTTAATCATTTAAGTTTATCTTTAGAATCTTCAAAATCTTCCTTCTTTTGAAGAATTCCTCCTTTGCCTTTTAAGTCCTTCATCTTTCATATGTTTTGTCTTATCAACTAAAATATAATTCCCAACAGAATCTCCTGATGCCCCAATGGTTGAGAAGTTGGTGTCAGATGATAAATTAGAGAAGAAAACTATTTTTCCTACTATTTCCAAGATAGAATTTGTTAGACCTATACAACAAGAAAAACCAGTTAGGAAACCAGTTAAGTATGCTAAAATGTACAGGTCACAAAGTCCGAGGGGAAATCAAAGAAACTAGAATAATCAGAAGTCCCAACAGCTAGGAAGTAACTTTGTGAATAAAGCTTGTTTTGTCTGTGGAAGTTTTGACCATATGCAGGCTCACTGTAATTACCATCAAAGGGAAAGAGTGGAATTTAGGAATAAATATACAAGGGTAAATTCCAATTATTCTGCTAAAAAGACTCACCCTAGTGCTTACAGGAACATGGTTCCAAGAGCAGTTTTAATGAAAACTAGCCTAAAAGCAGTTAACACTGCTAGGCGTATTACTACTGCTCATCCCAAAACTATAGTTTATATTGCTAGACCAATGTCACATTTTTCTAAATCAGCATAATCAACTGTAAAGAGGCCCTATCAAATAAGAACAACATTAACTAATAAAAATTCTAGTCAAAAAGTTAATACTGCAAAGAGAAATTTTTATACTGCTAGGCCAAATTCAGCAGTAGTTAATGTTGTGAGGGCAAACCAGGTTAATGCTGTTAAGGCCTCAGCATGTTGGGTTTTGAGACCTACCAAACTTAATAGTGCATCACTTACTTTGAAGAGACATAATTATGTTGATGCACGAGGCAGATCCTAGTTAATGATGGCTTGGGTCCCTAAAGGAAACTAATTTCCTTATTATTATGTGCAGGGTTATCCACAAAAAGAAGATCAAGGCTATGTTGACAGTGGATGCTCAAGGCACATGACAGGGAACATGTCCTATCTCTCAGATTTCAAGAAATTTGATAGAGGATATGTTACCTTTGGGGGAGGAGCCAAATGAGGGAAAATTACTGGTAAAGGAACTATTAAAACTGGTAAGCTTGATTTTGAGGATGTGTACTTTGTCAAGGAGTTACAGTTTAACCTTTTTAGTGTTTCACATATATGTGACAAAAAGAATAGTGTTATTTTCACTGACACTGGATGTTTTGTTATGTCTCCTGACTTTAAGTTAGCTAATGAAAGTCAGGTTTTACTTAAAGTTCCTAGAAAGAACAATATGTATAGTGTTGATATGAAGAATATTGTTCCTAAAGAGAGTTTAA
>BQNB010148693.1:0-11748 GCA_026074375.1 Tanacetum coccineum | reverse complement strand
TTCCTAACATTGAACTTTAACTTACTAGTAGTCTCATGTATATCTGTTTTTAGTATTTAGATAATGAAACGTTGAGCAGTAGTATTAAGCAATGAATTGATGTACCTGGTATGATCATCTTCATTTATACAACTGTGTTCTAGATTTGCATGTTTAAATCCATGAATAATTAATTTATTCTAAATCGTCCATTGTCAGTTAATTATACGGGAGTATCATTGAAATAAGGCAAATGCGAGTGTTTAGGTCATATTCATATAGTATGAATATTAAAGGATGATACCGCCAAACTCATATGTTGTTCATTGGATAAACATTAGACTGACCCAACCTACGAGAATCCCCTACGTGGATCAACGTCAATAGTGAATCTTGCAAGTGGTTATGTCTCTCATCGTTAGACTTGAGATGCAAGTAGGTTTTGTGTGTGTAGAATGTCAATCTTTGATATGGTTAAACGCTGACCTGAATAAGGCTGTTATAAAGACCATCTTCAGGAGGGATGTGAAGCACATGACGAACACGTGCATTCAAAATAGGATTTGTTCCTCCACATGCTTTAGAGTTAGATACTATTGGGCCCCTTGATGATTTGAACAAATGTATGTGTAGCCGCACCCAAATGTAATTAAGATGATACTTAATTAATTTGGTAATCTAGTTCAATGTCTATATTGAGAAACAAAATGTTAAATGTTAGAATAACTCATGATCCGTGTCGAATGTTCAACATAGTATTTGTAACAAAACGATGATTGATATCTAAACTATTTAAAATGAGATGTTTAAAAAACAGTCCTCATATGTATCTGGGGGCATTGGCGTGTTGCTAGACACTAATCTTTGCTTGTATTATTACTTGATAACGTGTTCAAGTGGGAGCTGTCAGAGTATGCTCGTGTCATAATAAATAATTATACGGCTAGACACATGTGAGCCTATGGGGTCACACACATATACACAGAGGTACCACCTTATATATTGTGTTTATTGTATTTATGGTATACAAATAATCTACGTAACTCGGGATCACTATTGGGCTTCTAATGACTAAGTAAAAACTCAGTTTTTGAACTTGAAAATCAAATGGGCAAGCCCATTTAACCCATTATGGGGGCCGGCCTATGGAGGTGTTTTAGGGAGGGGATAAGATTAATTTTATGTTATAAATATATTGATATCTTCTCATAATTGATCGATTACTTTGAATCTTGCTTATTTAAAGTGTATTCCTAGGTTACGAGTTTAAGGACTAGCATCCAAGAGTTATATGGTAAAGTGTAGTGTGGACTGACATAGAGGTGATCTCCTTTGGTCGCTTGGTTTCTTGGGTGGATCGTGCATAGGTGAAGGTCATCATTTGATTCTACTGATTACGCTACAAAGGTAATAACCGTTATTGTTTATTTGATTAATCATATGACTCTATGGATCCACGCAGTCATGATATACATTCACCCCATGCTCTTGCCCGAGCCAGATAGTTTCATGATCTGATGAAACAATTTTGGGCAGATGTCTGAGAGACTGTTGGATATGTGTAACACTATATACATGTTGCCATTAAATGCCACTGCTTACAATGAACATTCTATGACTAGGCTTGGCTACCTGTTTGGTATGTAGCCGTCATAGACATGTCGTTTGCAACCACAATGTTATATGTAAATATTAGCGATTTTGACTGATGTGCGGTAGTTGTAGGACTTCTACACGAAGTTTTACAACTCTCTAGGCAGTGTGCCTAATCGTTGCAGTGTAGTATAGGCAAGACTCACGGGTTGTTATCGTTCTCTAGGAGAATAGGTTGGGAAGGCCCGAACAGGGCTTAGTCAAGATCTACGGGATTGAAAGGAGATTATTTTTGTATTTTTTTATATTTTATAGAAAGCAGTAAATCTATGGTTTGAGAGGTTGGTTTGTTTAACTAATTAATAAACTAATTATAATCTAAACTACTGGTGATAACTTTATAATAAAATAATGTATTTACTTAATCATGCATTACTCATTAGATTTCTTCTCCTGATCCTGTTGCCTTGCCACACTCGTGATGATCTATGCAAGTATTTCTTAAGTCATGAACGAATTACACGAACCCTTCGTCTATTTAATATTTCGTTAAGGCAACGCACAAGTAAGGTAGTATAAAGACTATTACAAGGCCCTTACGATTATATTAAATATAATTGAAATATCTTAAGAGGGATCAACCATATTAGGGGTAAGGTAGTATGAAGATTATTACCGATGGTATCCTTTCTACATACTCGCGTTTCCCTAGATGTCTATGCCAATTTAATATCTTATGGCTAGTTTTCTAAAGCCTAACACGCACATTCATCACAAGAAGCAACAGTAAAAAGATCTACAATCCAACTTTTATGCAATCATAAGCAAATACAAAGGAGGGTTTAGCCTAACATGTTATAAAGGAAGCAAGAACATAGATCAATCAAACAACACATAGACATATTGAATGATTAAAGATAAATAATCTTACTTGATTAAAACATGGGTTAAGGTTAGTTACAATAGGGGTTTTAAGCCTTAAAGACGGCCTAAAACCTGACAAAGTAATTAGGGTTTGGCTCCCAAAAGTTATACAAAGTTACACACTTAAAACCCTAACTCCGGCTTAATATATATAGAAAAATCGTTACGACAGCGTCCAGTTATGGTCGCGACACCATCACAAGATAGAATCTTCTAGGTCAGATTTGAGTCGGTTACGTCCTGACGCCGTCGTCAATTTCCTGACGTCGTCACTAGAAAGATTGCGACGGCGTCGCTTAAAGCCTGCGATGCCGTCTCCACGAACTGTTTACACAATTTGTGACAACCGTGATTTGATCAGGTTAGTTTATACCTTTAGAAATGGCTAAGTGTTCATTTTGTATGTTTCTTGCGTGCTATGTGTTCATTATGTAGGTTGAAGTGGTTTACGTATGTGCATGATGTCATTTTAGAGGTAAATGCTTATCTTATTTTGTGTGCATATGAGTTTGGTGTTAAGTATTCCATTTGTTCACATGTGGTGATAATGAAAATGAAAGACGTGTTGCATGCATTGCTACGTCAATTCTTGGTTTTTAATAGTTAAGCATTTATGAGAAGTGTAAGTTATTGGAAATGAAGCATGTGAGTGAAATATAAAAGTTTGTAGCAAACTTTATAAAAATAGAAAGTGGTTTGGTGAAATGAAAGTTATATTTAGAAAGTTTAGTAAGTAGCGTTTAAGTAAAAAGGTTTAATCAAATTAGAATAGTTTTTTATAAAAACTTAAGGTAATGAAGTAAATTAGTTAATTAATAACTTAATAAAAAAAATATATAAAAATATAAGTATAGGGGGTGGCCGATCGGTTTTGTTGGGTTTTAGGGGTTTAAGAGTCAAATTGTAAATATAGGAGGATAAGAATACATTAAGATAAGTATTAACAAAACCTAGCTCATAATTTTCTTCCTCCCTTCCCCTTGTGTCATCAAACTCAGCCCCGAAACCCTAAGAAGAATCGATTTTCATTGCTAGATACAAGAGTCAATCAAGAGTGTTGTTTAGGTGCTAATCATCAAGGTAAGTGTGTTCACCCTAGTTTAAATAATGCATGCATGTAACACTTATGATGGTGGATTCTAGGGTTTCATAAAATATAGCATATTAATGATATTTAATGATGCTAGAGTGATTAGGATTTGATTAGGGTCATGTTCATGCAATTGGTTAGGTTAGATTTGCATTAAAACTTGATTTAGGGTTGAGCAGAATTTTTGGTCGTGTTCAACGACTGATATCTAGATGATAAAAATGTGTATTGACATGTTTCTTGAGTCTACAAATAAGCCAAAAGAGTCTACTTTCTAGAAAATCTAGCCTCGAAGGTTTTTAAGGTCGGGAAGTCATTCAAATGTTGGTTACACTAAAAGTTATGAAATCAGTAAATACGGGTCATATTTAGGTCATGTTTAGGAAGGTGAAACCCTAACTTAAAAGTGGAATTAAGCTTAGCCCTTTTACAGTAGTTAAGTTCCATATGTCTATTGATAATCCCGTGAAAATTAGCCTCTAAAAGCATGTCTAAGTATGGTAGTTAGAGTGATATATTTTGGTGTGCAATCAGATCCGAATTGGGACAGTTTTGAAGTTTGATTTTATTTGAGATAGTTACACATGTAGGTAATACTTGGGAATCACAAGGTAGTTAATATACTCATAAATGAACATGGATGATTTTTGGTATAAATTATGAAGGTCATTAAGTATGGGTTTTGAGTACGTAAAAAGACACTAAAATTCTGCAATTCTGATTTAATTATAAGTAGCTAGTGTAAAGTGTTAATGAGATGGTTAAGGTTGGGCATGGTGTCGGGGTGACCCATGATGGTTAGCTAAACCCTTAGACATCCATCATATGTGTGTTACATGAACTAGAGCTTTTAGCTTAGTCGCATGTAACCGTGTTTATTTATTTGTATAGTTGCGTGTTGAGATTTGGAAGCTGCGTTTGAGTATTCAGGTGAGTTTCATAGTCCCTCTTTTCACATCACTTTTAAATTGGGATGGAAATGATGCAAATGGATTTGAAATATTCTAATTACTATGATTATGTGTCTTTATTTTAAAAGTGTATAGACTTTACTTGGCTATTGTATGTTACATGCTAAATGCTTATATGTATTTGGATCAGGGGTAACGTTCTTACCCATTTGTTATGATTTTGGGATCGGGGGTAACGTTCCTACCCATGTGAAGTGATGGTTTTAATGGATAGGGGGTAACGTTCCTACCCAAGTGTTGATACTTGTTGGATCGAGGGACACGTTCCATTCCCATGCTCGTTATGGTTACATTTGCATGTTAGCTTGTATGATAGTACAATAATTGTCCTGCCATGTTTGCATTAATCACAGTAATTGTTTATAAGCTTTGATTTTCGTGTCTTAAACCTATGACTCTCACCAACCTTTGTGTTGACGTTTTAAACATCATTTTCAGGTAACCATCTTGAGGATGTTGAAGTTAAGAAGAGTGGATAGTGAGACCGTAGGCTTGCATACGGAGTCATTCTCCTAGAGATTTTATTTATGTCATTTAGATTGTTTGATACTTGGTTGTTATTTGATTGTTTAGACTTTTGGAGTATGTTTCCTTGTGGTATGACTTTGATATCGTAATGCAAGACTCCTTTATCTTGTGTTAGATATTGTCATGACACATTATGTCTCATTTGTTTATCTATTTCATTTAGTTCTCTCTATTGTTGACACCATTGTGTTGTGATGATATCCATGATGTTACGCCTCGTGTTTCCGCCTAGGCGGGGTGTGACAGATTGGTATCAGAGCCTTTGGTTATAGAGAAGTAGGTGGTTGAGCCTAAACTATAACCTAGGGTTCGTTCATGTAGATGCATTTAGGGCTTAAGTGTTTAATGTTATAACTGTTATGCTTCCCCTCTATTTTTGCATAGCTTATATATCTCGTATTTTGCTAAGTTGTCATTTTAGTTATTTTGCCTACCATTATCTGATATGATATGTATTACTTTCTTAGTCTTTTAGCTATGTTTTCCCCCATCCGTAAGAAGTCTCGTTGGGGAATCGTTTTCCCAACTGGACTTAAGCGTTATAAGGAGCCTCTTGTGGAACCGAAGGAGATAGGATAGTTGATCGTTTGTCGGATGCGCGTAATAGGGCTGGACCCGCAGAGTCGGGTGATTCTTGCAGAGGCAAAGTCAAACCCATGCGAGGCCCAACATAGGGTTATTCCGTCTTTTACCTCGTCACGTTGTTATTGATTAATTCTTTTGAATATCTGGTATTTTGGAGGCGCTGTGAGACTTTCGTTCCTTCATGTCATTTTCGATCTTATTTTGATATAAGTAAGTAGTTATTTGATGGAGCATCCTTTATGTGTTATGTGGTATATGTGCTTATATGTGAGTGATCATTGAGATGTGTAGTCTTGGAAGTAAGTACACGTGTGAAAGGAGGCAATTATAATTATGGCGGCCGACATAATTATAAAGGCATCACACACGTGGACTTGTGACCATGATTGCATTGATTGATGTTTGTTTGTTACTTGGTAGTGTGAGGTGTGGTAATGTTTGCAATCCTGATAAGGATGGTTATATGGTTAGGGAATTATTCTCTTAACCTAATGTGCGGATGTGTTATGGATAGTGGTGTAGATAGTAAGTTTTCCTTCTATCTAACGTTTGCGGATACATATTAGTACTACCATTACTATTATTGAGGTTGTTCGTTTGATCGATTATTCGTTCGGATTCCTAACTCTAAGTGTAGAATCCCTTCATCGTACTTTGTTGTAAGGAGGTCCTATCTTCCTATTCGACGTCTTGATGTATATTGGTTGTTCGGATCTGCTGCTTTTGGTTATTGGTATATTTCACTGGTTTTCCCGTAAGTTGACTTCTCGTAGGAATATCCATTACGTGGTAAAGCATTATATTTACTTTTTGCTTCATTATTTGTTGCAACGTTTCTTTTTCAAGAATTTCATTCGTTTTTTTTTTTGTTTATCAAATGGTACAATTTCATCTTTTTAGTTTTAGGATTATTTTGACTGGAGGAAAATCACCTAGGTTATCACTTGCCAAAGATCTAGATCTTTTTGATTTCACAATAAGTTTCGAATCTTTTTCTAATATATAAATCCATCCACTTTCATTAGTAGGATCTTTGCATTGATTGCCCTTCTAAATATTTTTTCTAATTCATAGATCGATTCAAGTTTTAAAATACAGTTTATTTTAAAAATCTTGTTTGACCTGACTCCTGATGCCAATTGT
This sequence comes from Tanacetum coccineum, assembly GCA_026074375.1. NCBI lineage: Eukaryota > Viridiplantae > Streptophyta > Magnoliopsida > Asterales > Asteraceae > Tanacetum > Tanacetum coccineum. Next base: position 4,935 of record BQNB010148693.1, on the reverse strand, counting down.
GGGAAAAAACTAGAAGGGGGGTTGAATAGTTTATCGCTTTTTAATTTTATGTTTGGCTTGATTATAAAAACTTAGATCGAAATTTATGTGAATCAACCATTTGCACAATTTATGAACAATTTAATAATCAAATAAAGTATGACAAGATATGAAATAAGTATTGCAGATAAGAGACATAAGATGATAAATCAAAACCATAACACGAGGATTTATAGTGGTTCGGTAACTAAGCACCTCTTCGCCCTACTCCACTCCCCGAGCACCAAACTCGAGAGTTTTCTTCACTATGTCAACAAGCTCCCTTTAGGCGGAAAACCGTACACAAACTTAGCTTACACCACATTTTTTGACACTAAGGCGTAATGTCAGTTTCTAATCTATGTAGAAGCAATCTATCCATATATCTAAAACCACACTACTTCACGACAATTCACTACTTCACTTCACCACACTACTTTTTCTTCACTTCACAACTTCACTTTACTTCACAACCACTTTACAACTCCTTCACAACCTTTCTATACCTCTCTTCACAACTTCACTTCAACTAAACACTATCTTGAACACACCAATCTAACACTACTTACTAAGATCACCCCAATCTAGCTATACTTACAATGATCACCACAATCTACTTAATATACACAACTACAATACACACCTTTATAATATACAAAAGATTTACAAGATATGATACAATTGCAACAAGGTTGCAAGGACACACTCTAAGTTATAATACTTCTTCACTTGATGGTAGGAAGTATTCTTCTCTTGCACTTGAGGATCAAAGCTTGGATCACTTGGAAACAAAGCTTTATGATTAAATGATCAAAGGAAAGAAAGGGGAGTATAAACTGATTTAGAACAGAAAAAAGGTTTGTGCAAAAGGTGAGAAAATCAGTGGGGAATAGTTCAGTATTTATAGGCAAACTGAGTTGCTTTTTTGTCTGGGTGGTCCCCTTAATTAGGGTGCCGGTCCCCTTAATAATTAAGGGGACCGCCCTTATAATTAAGGGGGCCGCCCAGGCCAGACGCTCCCTTTTTTGTCTTTTTTGGGTGACGTGTTTTCTGGAACATTTCTAGCCGTTTTTAGGTAGAAAATTTGAATTCAAAATATTCATTTTGAATAACACATTTTTTTTAAATCTATTTTTTTTGTAAAAGTTGTGGAAAACTAGAAGGGGGGTTGAATAGTTTACCGCTTTTTAATTTAAGGTTTTAAAGTGTTTGTAAAAATTTTAGATTCGACTTTATGTGAATTCAACACTTGCACAATATGAACAATATACTTATCTAAACAATTAAATAGGTTAGTTGAGAATATAATGTAAGACAAGAGATAAGAGTAAGAACAATCAAACCACAACACGAGGGATTTATAGTGGTTCGGCAACGAAGCACTCTTCGCCTATACGCCACTCCTCAGCACCTAACTCTGAGAGTTTTCTTCACTAGTCAACAGCTCCCTTATGGCGGAGACAAACCTTACACAACTTTCGCTTATCTTGAGCTTCTGGAACTAAGTAGATCGTCGAGTTCTAAACTTAGCTAGACCAATCTACATCATACTTCATAAACTTCACTACACAAACTTTGCTCACATGACTGATCAAAACTACACAACTTCTTCACACATACTTCACTAAGCTCACTACTATATCACACCTAACTAACACTACTAGGAAAGATCACCAAGATCCAACTATACTTACAACAATCACTAAGATCTATCTACTACACAACTTTACAAGATATACAAATGATTTACAAGTTATGATATGGATGCAATAAGATTGCAACAACACACAAAGGTGTAATACTTCTTCACTTGATGGTAGGAAGTATTCTTCTCTTGCACTTGAGTATTGAGGCTTGGAATCATCTCTGGAAACAAGCTTATGATTAAATGATCAAAGGATTTTAATGAGATGTGTGGGTTGTTTTTTATCAGAAAGAATGAGTGCAAAAGGTGAGAAAATAGTAGGGAATAGTCCAGTATTTATAGGACTTTCTGGATGAGCGTCTACCTATGGGCGGTCCCCTTAAATAGGTGGTTGGTCCCCTTAAAGATAAGGGGGTCACCCGTGTATTTAATGGGGCCGCCCTAGACTGGGCGCTCTCCAGTTTGTCCTTTTGTGTAGGGAGAATTTTCTAGAACTTTCTAGCCGTTTTAAGTCCGAAAATTTGAATTTCAAAATGTTTATTTTGAATAAAACATTTCTTTTAATTGTATAAAATGTTTTGTAATGTTTATAAAAATGTTTACAACATTTTATAAAAGTGTGAGGTTGAATAAAAATTTCCTTTGATCATAAACTGCATTAAGCATTTATTTATTCATACCTTTAAGTGATATAATTTTCAAAATGAAAATTTACGACTAATTACTTGTTTACGTTTAATTTTACATTGAACGTTTTTATATTTTGTGATTATCAAAACGTAAAGATGTGAAAGATATTAATAATGTTTTTAGGCATTATTTTACAACAATCTCTCCCTCTTTTGATTTACATAAATCTTAAACTCATTAAATGTAAAATTATTTTTAAACAGTATATTTAGTGAGTTTTATGTCATTTCTCCCCCTTTTTATAGAATTAAAAAGGCATCGTCAAGAATTGCTAGTAAAATCGACGGAATAAATGCTTCCCCTTGATGTGTACTCCCCCTTGATGTGTGCTCCCCCTCGTTCGAGGGCACCAAAGAATCGAGCTATGAATTCTTAGCACAAAAACGAGTTAGAACAATACAAATATTTCTAACATGTAGCAAGAAGGAAGGAAAAATATGACAATGTGCCAAGCAAAAATTCAAAAACAAAAAGATACTTCATGCATTAGGCCAATGTGTGTTGAAACTACACAAACAGCATACATAAAAAGAAACAAAATATGCTTTAGAGCATATTAATATAAAATCCTAAATAGCAGCGATGGATTTTTGCTGGATTGCGACACCAAAAGGGTTTATGATTATTTGTAGGCATATTACGAGATTAGTTGGTTGTTGATGGAGAGTTTGGGAGCGGAGGCGGTTGTAGAAGGGTAATCTCTTTTGAACTCTAGGTGGTGGATGTGGTCGAGTGAGGAGGAATTCAATCCTAAATGTGATTCCTCACTTAAAGCAGGTATGTTTTTGGTGAAGATGCAACAAAGGGCATACCCAGCATGGGTTTCAATTGTTTAACAATGTTGGAGGGTTGTGTGGGTAGGTTTGAAGAGTAATGTGATGACGGGAATGTTGTTTTGTCCCCCCCCTTTTTTTTTGTTGAGAGAGATGCGATGGCACTAAGAGGTTTGATAGGTTCTTGTAGTTGATTTATGTCCTTCAACTAGGCTTTCTCTACTTGGAGATTAGTGGGTGGTGTGTGTTGAGTTTGGTTGTCACCCTTTGATGTGGGAGCTTGAGTAAGAAAGTAACATGTGAATTGATGGGTGAGTGGGAAAATGGAGGAATGTGAGACCAACTTGTGGGTGTTGTGGGAGTGTCATTAATGTATGGATTTGGTAATGCTTGATTGAGGGTGATTGTTTTCTTGAGGATGGTTCATGATGAAAGTGAGTGGTTTTGGCATTGGTGTAGGCGGAATTTACTTTGGAGCTCATTGGATGTGTTTACAAGGGTTTAGTTTTTTCCTTCAAATAAGTTTTCACACTATTTTGGCTACCCTTGATGGTTTGGATGGGTGTTTGGTTAGGAGATGTCATTGGTGAGGATGATTGTGATGGATGATGGTTAGAATGTTTTATGTGGAGGGAAAAAAAAAGGGGAGGTTTAAGAATTAGGAAGAATGAACATTTAAAGGATCAAATCCAAGAAATTTTTGTGAATTTAGGGAAACAATAGCTAGGTCTAGAGGGTATTTGGAAAAAAAGGGATGAAAATATTGTTTTCCCCTTAATATGCTAGGCCGGTCTCCTTAATTAGGGATCGATCCCCTTAAAGATAAGGGGACCGCCCTTTATGAATTAAGGAGGCAGTCTGCTGCTATTTTCCAGATTTTCCAAAAATTGATTTTTCTCAAAATTTTATGTGAGGGTTTCTGTTTTGGTGGTTAATTTGCAGCAAGTTCATCTTTTTATAGAAATTAGGATTTTTAGCACATAGCAATTAAGCATTCAGAATTCTACATATATATGAAAAAATGTAGGATAAAACTATTTCACATAATTTTGGCATATAATCATATATGAATTGAAGATCAAAAGAGTGAAGAGCATATAAGATAATAACTAGATATAATGCACATAGAATTTTCCTTGACAAGAGGGTTAAAAACGAACCAAACTTTTGTGCAAATACTAGTGTGTGCCTAAGTGTGACAAATGTAGAGTAGCGATTATTTCGACACTAAGACATGTAAAACCTAAGAAATAATCCTAATGCTCTTTGATTTAATTTTGCTCAACCAAGATTGTCGAAAATATATATTAGATTATATACTTTTGTCAACAAGTAAGAGAACATTATGCATATGTGAAAAATGTTTTTAGCATATCTCAACAATATATGAAAATTGATTTTCATGTGCTCCTAGTTGTGAGAAAGATTTTTTAGAAAATAATAGATTGGGACTATTGTATATATGTATAATGAGATATGCATTTAGATAGAAGAATTTGTAAAAGTTTACTTATAAACTTTTCCTAATCTTGTGTTTTTGTGTAAAATAGAAACCTAGACACAGAAAAAAAATAAAAAAATATTGTCAGTCAGGTGGGTGGTCCCCTTAAAATTAAGGGGGCCACCCTTTATGAATTAAGGGGCCACCACTTGTTGAGAAAAAAAAATTCTCAGATTTTTGACAAATAGTTCATTGATGATTATCATTTCTTTATTATACCGAAAACTTAATCAATTTGTTCCATCATTCCTAGACCTAGACTAAATTAGTTAAATGGCTCACGTTGAGTGGTTTAGTTAGAATATCTG
>BQNB010148692.1:0-16265 GCA_026074375.1 Tanacetum coccineum | reverse complement strand
CTTATGGAATCTCCTACTGGTGGTTTAAGCGCAAAGAATTCTACATCACAAGACACAGTGCCCCCTCTGATCGCAGTACAGTCAGATCCCACATGTGGATTCTCAGTGTAGTCAGTCTCAAGACTTATGAAAGATACGGGTATACCTTCTTAAAAGAGATTGTTCTTCGCATAGCTGACTACAATGAATACAAGATCTCGGAAGCTAACTTCAAAAATCTGCATCCGAATGATTTTGAAGATCTATACCTACTTCATCTTTAAGTTTAGCTCAATCATTTATCTGGTGCCGACAAATTTCATCTCTTCAACTTAGTCAACCTGTGGATAAGGAACATCGTCATCAGAAAACGTATGGAAGATCTGCAGCTCGGGATTGAAAGTTATCAAACGAAACTCAATCTCACTCAACCGGATTAGGATGCATCTGAATTTCTGTTCAAAGAAGATTACACCATAGTCAGCAAGCCGAGGGCGGTAATCTACAGAGACAGAAATGATCAAAAGAAGATGATGCGAGAGACTAAGGCACAAGTTCAGTGATGGCACGTTGAATAGGATTCTGGATAAGTTGGATCACATGGTTCGACTTTAAGTTGTTCAAGTACAATATGGGCATGGAAACAAGAACTTGGTCTGAGGACGATAGAAGGAGGAGTAAGGAGTTTATGGAGGTGATCAAGAGAATACTCAAGATTAGGAGAATATTCAGGAGTCTCGAAAGCTTTGTTGGTGGAAGGTTAAGAGATGTTGACTATAGACTTATCTAGAGAACTAAATGATTTCATCATTCCGATACTCAAGTCAGTATCATCTTACTTTGTATAATATATCTTGTACATTCTTATCATTATGTAGTGTATCTTTAGGTGTTCAGTGACAAGTATAAAGTTTTTCAAGAGTTTTTTCGTTAAACTCAAAATCTTTCAAAAAAATTTTACTTGTCACTCACACGTACCCTCATAGATTAAAGGGGAGCATTAATATGTTCCCCATTCGACTTGTGAATAATCAGCACATTTTTTCCCAGTTTTCCAACATATTTAAATCCATTGGTATCCAAAATATTAAAGGGTTTAAAATTTTTGATAAGGGGAGAAAATGTGATTTAAATATGACAACTATTAAAAAATGTGATTTTGTGGACACATGTGTATTCTCCATCCTCCTTGTGCTAAACATTTTCGTTTAATCGATGCACATGTTGAGAGGGAGCGTTTCTGAAAATTCAAAAACAATCGAGGTACTAAAAGCTTTGATATTTATATCACAAGTACCTAATTGAGTTTTTCAATTGGTTTTATGGCAAGGTGAACTGTACCAAAAAGACCGACCATGTATTTAATTTTATTGGAGTTATAAGGTTGGTAAGGTTAGGTATTAGTTCCCATGATCCAGCCAGAACCAGAGGGAGCTACCCAGGGACAATCCACTAGTTAGTGTAGAAGTCTTTAGGTATGACATAAAAAAGGAGTAAAAGTGAGAATAAGGGAATAGTGCCGACTGAGATGGAGCTAGTACTGGAACAAACTTAAAAAGGTACTAGTCATGAAGTCTCGGTAAGCACTAAAGGGGTTGAAGAATGAAAAAGAATAGTAAGTATAAAGGGTGAAAAGAAAGAAGCCCTCTATACACTTAAGCAGAAACCGGGTCAATACATCTGCTGTCAGAATCACAATGATGATTGACGACATTGAAGAAAGTCGTCATGGACCTAGTGATGCAATGCACAACCCTCCCTAGCCACTCAGAATCTCTCAAAAGATTTTTGTTTCATTTCTCACAGAGACAAAACACGTTATCTATTGACTTTCTCACTCTGAGTTAGTTGATATTAAAAAAGTGGCAGTCCACTTCAGCCTCTGATCACTAAAACCAAAACGTACAATTGAGTCTAGAGCCAAGAGATCATCAAATAATCTCATTATGACACTATTATTTCACTTGTCCTTCACACAATGTGAAAACAAGGATTAACATAAGAGTCCTATGCATTATCTTTGTGGTATTGCCAGAACATCCGAGTGATACCTAAGTATCATAGTGAAGATGGAAATCCTACTAGAGCCAACATCTAACAAGCTCTTGGTAGGTGACTTGTGAGATCCTAAATGGATCAAACTTGTGACAACTGAAAAGAAATAATGGTGAAATTCTATATGAATCAAACTTGTTCCAGTATACGAATTGACGGTTACTGATTTTGACAAACGCATAAAACTCTCAATGTGTTGCAAAACATATTTTCAAGTGACACGTTGATTTATTTTCAAATCAATTTTCTCTTTATTGCTAACTATTTTATTACAGGTTCATATAAAGATGGAGATGGAGATGGAGATACCCTGTTCTAGCAGAGTCAAGTTCATAACCGCATGCTCATACTCGACCAACACTTATGTAGAAATCATGAAAGTTCAAGTAAAGGTTTCAATGCTTTCGCAAACTCTGAAATCAACTTCTTCCTCAGCATGTCAAAGTAATGAAGTTATGATGTAATAAAGAAGGAGTACGAACATAATATCAAGCTTTCAAGATTACAACAAAGTGTGAGCATGTCGGTCCAATTGTCACAAGTACACAAGATGACGAAGGATCACAAGATGATGATCAGAGATTACGTTTGGCTGATGATCTTAAGAAAGCTTAAGATCACATTCAATGACAATATTAAAGAAACAAGTTCAAGCCACAAGTCAAAGAACACTACATCAAAGTACAAGATATCAAATGAAGAACCAAAGACTACAAGCTGTACACAAGACCAATCTAAAGATTGATGAGCTTAAGTTTATGTATTCTAGGGTGACTCCCTTAGGGGGAGATTGTTAGATATCAGAAAAAGACTCGATCACCTCGTGTATTTTACCGTTTATTGTAGCTCGTAGTTAATCGTTTAATGTATAACATTCGGTAATGGGCCGGGTATCAAACCCAACATGTAAGCCCATGTACAAGGCCTTAGGCTGGTTTTTGTAAACATATATAAGCCTCTTCTATCTTATGGAAGAGGTGAGTTAGTCATTTTATACACACATACTTTCTCTCTCTAGAGGAGTGTGCATTTTCTTTGTTTCTCTCTCTAGCATTCAACTAATCCACTAACCATTCGATTGTGTGATGATATCCAATATTTTACATCTCCCTCACAAGCTTTAGCTCTTTGCTTTCCTTCTCCCCATTTTGTCAAATCAAAAAGGCGAGATCTTGGTCTTTCACTTGAAGGTTAATATCTTTGTAGAGGTAGAAAGTAGATATCTTTACATGTGCTCCCCCTAGATCATTGCTCCTCTTTGTTTCAAGGCGGGGATCCATGGATAAAGAGCATCACCTTTGCTGTGGCTAAAAAAGGAACAACACACAACAAACAACGCAATCACATGTACAATTCCAACATGGGTTAGTTTACCATTTGGAGATTTGAATACATAGGTTAGTCCAAGCATAGCAGCATATCATACATATCCAAATGTTGATAAAATCAAGCAATAACATCATCACATAGTTATTCATAGGACAGATTTACCAATCATGCATCAATATATCACATACTCAAGTAAGCATAATACATATTCAAATTAGAGCACATTGTTTCACATATAAGCATTTTAAGGGTGTAAGGCAAGACCTAATTGTTCAAGGCAAGAGGGGATATATATCTAATTACTTTTAAGTACGTGCATGCCTAGTCTTAATTTATGACATCTACTCAAAATCCTACTTGGATATGAATGCATTTTAAGTGGATTATGTTTAGACGTTTTGTGTAATACTTTCACCAACAATGTGAGTATAATTTTTGACTCATATATAATTCTAATGTGAGAAGGCTTTTTAAAAATCTAGGTTGTAGAATCTTATTTGTAACTCAATCCTATATACATTTAAAGATGAGTAGGCATATTATGTATATATAAACTAATCAAGCACACTCAATATCTTAATTATGACAATCATACGAAAGTCCTAAGCATAAGTTGCTACCTAATGACAAGTTATGGCATGAGGGGATCTCTAAGTGAGTAATTGACACCGTGTATTACTCATCCCTAGATTAATACAACATCTCAAAGTTAGCACCTATATGGTGATCTCAAAAACTACAACATAACTTTTCCATGCCTTTCACGTAATTCCTAAGCGCATAAATCAAGCTTTAGGAGCTTAATATCATTAAAAGCAAGCACAATCTAAAAATCCTAGATTATTTTGAATCTAGAAAAGCATGAAGATGTGCACCATACACATTTCCTTCAATGGCCTATTTTTTTAAAATAAATTTTCCTAACTTTTGAAGATGCATGTCTAGCAAACAAACCTAAGTGGGTAAGATGTGAATTCAAATTAAGCAATTGAGCACCTAGAATCACATTAACGATAATATGTTAGAGTTGTGAGCTCATGATCCACTCTCTTTTATAGACGTGCAAACAATTAGCATTTTAGCAATAAGCATGAGATCAAATACCATCATAGCAAGTACGCATGTAAGCAAATAGCATCAAAACATATTTCTCATGCAAGCACATTTTTAATATCATCCTTTAATCATTACGACAAGTAGGCATATAGTCACATATCATCCATGAACTCTTAATTTATGAAACCATATCGTATTCCTAAAGACACTTAATCACGTGAACAAATTAAATGTGCCAAATTACTCATCATGGCAAGTAGATGTGTGAGAGAATTTCATGTTATCACCTTGTTGATTTTTGACATAATCTTTAAACAGCTACTTGTTAGCAACATGACTATGCATTTCATTTATTTGTATATGTTCTAAAATATTTTTCATTTAGGCATTACATATACGCATTAAGCAATTAAGAAAATGACTCATGATGTTATGTATTAATATGAAAACTTTAATCATCTAACCGGTTTATCCTAGTTTAAGATTTAAGATAAGTTTATTTATGCATGTCGCACATAACTTTCATTTTCATTCCTAAGTTTAATTTCTCAAACTAACAATTATTTTCATACATCCATATCAATCAAATTTCCATAAGTTTTATATTAAGCATATATGCATGTTTTAGTCCAACTTTAAGTTAATTGTCTTTAAGCTTCTAAGTTCACCTAACTTTTGAAGTTGTGGCAAAAATAAGCTACCTAGCATCAACACACATATCATTTTTGACAACTACAATATAACGCACATAAATATTCATAAACATAAAAGGAAAACTTAGCTTGATTTTATTGGATGATTTTTGTTTTATGACGAGGAGATAAAAATCCACCATCGATACTTTTTACTACCGATAACCTTTCCTCAAAGGTTACTTGTGTACACTGTCATACTCCTTGTATGAAGTAAATAATCTTCTACTACTGATCATGTGCTTAGACCAACCACTATCCACAATCTAATAAACCAGATCAAGCTTATACCTAACAAACATATAACTCAAAAACTTGGTCCCCAATGGTTGTTAGGTCCATTGGTGTTAGCATAAGACACTCCCAAGTTAAACATCCTTGGGTCTTGAAGCAATTGGCTAAGTCTCTCAACATCGAACCTTGAAAACGTTGACTGGTTTGATTGAAAATTAATTTCGTTTTAAAATCTTGGTCCAAGGTTTGTTTTAGAAAATCGTTGGTTTGGGTAGGATTTGTCTTTCCTTTAAAATGAGTTATGCTGATGTGGTGAAGACCTTCGGTTGTTGTAAGAACTCTTTCTCTCTTGAAAATATGGTTGGTTGTTTAGGTTAGGTTTATTTTAAAATAGAGGCCTTTGATTGTACGAGGTTGAAGGTTTTAAATTAGGTTTTGGTAAGAATGGTCTATGGTCAACTCGAGTTTGAGAAAATACCAGTTTAGAATAGACATTAGACAAATCATCAAAATATGATTTTTCGTTTTGACTCCCTTTTACAAACACGATTGGATTGATTAGACTCTCAGAAGTGGTTTTCTTAGTTTTTGAAAATCCAAGACCTCCTTATCTTGGGATAATTTTTGATGACTTAACATGTTATCCAAAACACTACTAGTCTTTTTAAATTTTGATAAACTTAATGACTCGTCTTGAAGTTTAGATACATTGCATTTCAAAGAGTTAACCTTTTGTGTAAGTTTTTCACAACTTAAGCAAGGTTCAACCACCTATTTGGCTTTATCTAATTTTTTACTTCAAGTTCAAGTTCATTGATTTTATTAATGAATCTTATTATTTCTTGTTCTAAAATATATATTTTTTAATAATGACTCGTTTGTTTTAGTGATTTCAAAATTTATTTTTACAAGTTAATTATAGTTATTTTTTAATTCATTAACATTATTATCAAATTGAGAAGGGTTTAGATTTACCTTTTGCAAACCGATCACCATGAGACATGTTGCGTCCTTCTCTATTTAATCACCATCTTTGCTATCACTCCAAGCTTCACCAAAAATGCCTTTTTCATCTTCGCCTTCGGACAATCATCAACGAAGTGGTTCTTGCTACTGCAACCATAACAATTACGTTTTCCTCCAGATCTTCCAACACCTTTGCTCCTATTACCATGATCAAACCTATCTCCACCATTACCAAAGCGATTTTCTCTTTCAAACCTATTACCCTTCTTGAATAACTTCCAAAGTTTCTTCACTATCGAGTTGAATTCTTCTTCTTCATCTTCGTCTTCATCACTTCCATCTTGACATACACTATCATTACTAGTTTGACCCCTAATAACAGTAGCTTTGAGAGCTATTGGCATAAAAAATTTTGATGGGTTTAGAAGCAACACCATCACTTGCTAAGATCATTTCATAAACTTTAAGGTTTCCAATAAGCTCGTTAAGAGGAAGTGTAGCCAAGTCTTTGGCTTCTTCAATGGCCGTCACCTTGGCTCTCCATTTCAATGGTAGAACACGAAGAAACTTTCTCACATGATTCTTGCTCGAGTAGTCCGGATCTAAAGATTTGAGACTAGTTATAATAGCATTGAATCATGTGAAGCCATTATCAATAGTTTCTTCATGTGAGATTGAGAACTTCTCATATTCTTCAGTGAGAAGATCAATCTTGCAATTCTTAACTTGTGAATTGCCTTGGTGAGTGATGATGAGTGTATGCCATACTTCTTTGGCGGTTTTACACATGAAGACACGTTCGTACTCTTCACAGGGTAGGGCGTTGTAAAGAGTCATCTTGGCTTTGTTGTTCTTGCCGAGTTGCTTCTTTTGATTATCCTTTAGAAGTTCATACGACGTCTCCTTCATCATCTTTGTTTTCGAGTCTTTTATTTCGATGTATAAATCGCCGTTTTGAATGACTTTCCATAAGTGAATGTCTTTAGACTTAATGTAAGTCTCAAAGCGGGTTTTCCAAAAACAAAACCCTTCGACTTATAGCAAAGGTGGTCTTTGCATAGAGCACCCCTCAACATAGTTCTCTTGAGCCATGGATCTTTACCTAACTTTTTCAAAAACGAAAGTTACGATTTCAATTTTTTTGAAAAAGAAGGTTTTAACTTAAAATGACTTCTTGGGAAGGCTTTAACGCTTGAAAACTTGAGTAAACTGCTTTGATACCAATTGTATAACCTTAAAGGGGGTGAATATGGTTTTCTTGAGTTCTTCGAAGTTTATAAAACTTCAAGTCTCGAAAGAGCCGAGTGGTGTATTAATCTACTTTGCGAAGAGAACAATAAGTAGATAGAGAGAATAATAGAGAAGAAGAGACACCATAATATATACTGGTTCGGGAAGGGGGTTTTAGTCCTTCCGTACGTCTAGTTGTGAATCCACGACACCTATACTATTCCTAGTATAATCCTTATGGTGGATTACAAGCCGCATTACAAATTAACTCCATCGGCTTTCAACAAAGACCGGCGCTCACACAAAAGAGTTACTACCTACGGTATTCCGCCCTCGGAATCCACCCCTAAGAACTTGTGATTCGACTTAACATCTAGGATCACTTAGATCAACTAGGACTACTACCAACTTCCCCTTAAGAGCTTTCCAAAACCCTAACTAGATCCCCAATGATCTAAGCTTGATCCCATGAATACAAGACTTCCCTTACAAATCGACTGAATAAAAGATAGATGGAGGAACCAAGTCCTAACCTAACCTAGAGACTCGATTCTAAAGAAAGGATATGAGAAAAAAGACCCTCGACAAAACACACAAGTAAGGATTAGGTACTTGTGTGGCTCTCTTGCAGAGGTGTGTGTTCTTCAATAGATGATAGAAGAGAAGATTAAGAATACTAAAGGTGTTAGACTTAGAGGATTAGAGGAGAGAAAAGAGAGGAAAGAATGTTTGCAAGAGGTGGGGAATACAAAGGCCAAGAGGGGGTATTTATAAACTAAGACCCAAAAATGGGAAATGCACTTTGCGTGTGGTGCGCTGGCCGTACGTTAGCGTGCCAGACACCTGAAGCTATTTTTTAGGTTCTTGGATTTTTAATTACCCGTTCTTGTTAAACCCCCACTTGTACTTCACGCTATGACTTTTCAATCATTCTTACACTCAAGGTCAACCAACTCAAATAGACATTTGATAAAAACGTTTTGTGAAGTATTAAAAGTGTTTTGCTTGTCTGATAAAGTAAAGAGAGAAAAGAATTATCGAAAAGGGGTAGTTTGGGTATTCCTCAAAATCTAACTAGCTTAGTTGGGATCCAACTAAAGATTTGAAATTGCTAGTTAGGGTACAAGAGAATATTCTTGGAATATCCTTTGCTTGGAGAAAAGGGGGAAAGATTTGAAATTTAGATTTCAAATTCATTAACACACATGTTGGATAAGAGAATATGAGTTATGTGTGAGTTGTCATGATGTGATATGATGTGATGGAAAGGAGCCTCTTGATCTTAGTTTGAAATTAAGGGTGAGGATGTGAAGAGTACACTTAGTTAAGTGGCAATATCAATGGTAGAAAGAGGGTTGTGTTTGTTGTATGAGTGAGAAATGAATATTTGTGAGAGAAGTAATGTTTGTTTAAGATGAGAGATCAATCCAATGGTTTAGAATAGAATGAAGAAGTTTGGATTGATGAGATGTCTTGATCAAGGGTAGAGGTGAAAGTGTGTTTGTTTGAGAAACAATCCAAGGGTTGAGAAAGAAAGAATGTGTAAACTTCGATTAGTGACATGGCTTGATCAAGAGTTGAGATGAGAGTGTGTGTGAGATTATGTAATTTGAATTCATTGGAGAAGAAGGTGAATAGTGGATATGTGGTGGAGAATGTTTTGAAAAGATATGGAATATCTTGGTTGGGAATGTAGGGGACATAGAAGTACAACAAGTACAAAGAATGTACATTGTGTAAGGGAATGTAAGTTGGCATTGTTGAGGATAAGGTTTGAGGTTTATTTGGTGAAGGTTTATGTGTATAAAGGTTTGAAGATGAATATGAGGATAAGGATGAAATCAAAGGATTGATTTTAATTATCACATTGCCAATAAGAAAGGAAAGAGTGAGCAAATGTGATTATGAGATTGTTTAAGAAGAAGATGTTTGGAGTATGTATGGGAGAGATGAAATCACTTGTTGGGTAAGAAGGGTAAATAAGTTATTAGGAAGAATGGGTTGTAAAGAAGGAGTGTGAACTTGTGCATGTGAGGAATACATGTGAGTTTGTAAAAACATTTGTATGGAAGTGAGAAAATTCAAAGTTTAATAACCTTCCAAATACCACAAACTCAATTAGTCATTTAGATGCTAATTAGTCTGTGTTGAACTTTATCATCTCGCGATAATAACAATAGATATGAATCACTATACTCTTGATGATGTAAGAGGCTAAGTGCTTTGTCATCTTAAGTAAAGCATATACCATAAGGGACACGGATGACTTTCTAGCAAGTGACCTTTGATTCCTCTTAGTTGGACTTTCTTCTATAGGAGTAAAAAAACCGTTACGTGATTCGGTACCAAACAGTTAAATCCGTGATTAAAGGTCTAATATGAATGACTTTGTGTTGCGTGTTGGTATGTTGTGAAAAGTGTGATCATACTGGTTTAGAAAGGAAGTGTCGGCCTGGCTAGAGGCTTGTATGAAAGGTATGAGTTGGCGTTTTCTAGACAAAACGGGAGATCTCGTTTTTCTTTTTGCTCCTCTTGAGTTAACCTCATTTAGAGTGTTTACAAATGCTATATCGCTCAAATATCCATGCACATACCTTTATTGAAGTTTCCACATGTTGTGGGTATAGCGAGAAATTTGTTGGATGAAAATTTAAAAGCGACAAAACAACTTTTGTAAAAAAAAATAAAGTATCTT
Source organism: Tanacetum coccineum (assembly GCA_026074375.1). Taxonomy (NCBI): domain Eukaryota; kingdom Viridiplantae; phylum Streptophyta; class Magnoliopsida; order Asterales; family Asteraceae; genus Tanacetum; species Tanacetum coccineum. The sequence goes on along the minus strand of BQNB010148692.1, from coordinate 6,029 downwards.
CCAAGTGTGTGGCGCGTGCCTCCACGCGTCCGCTTGTGGGAATTCATCCATGTTGCAGGAGTTCACTGTGATATCCTTGCCAAGTTTATTTGTAGATTCACATCTTTTCCTATTTTTTTGTGGCCAGTTGTTGTCAGTTTAAAAATGGAGTCCGGAAGATGGGAGTTTATGGCCATGTTACTAAAAAGCTATCGTCTATAAGGTCACTCATATAAAACAAGGATTTAGTTCTTTTGCTTAAACTTGATTTCTTCTTTTGGCTTTGTTTCTTCACTTGATTATCTATTAACGAGCATATAAGGTGTGTTCCTATCTTTCAAGCTTTCGATAGTGATTTTAAGTGTCTCCTAATATATATTTTCATCATCAATATACAAAGGAGATCTTAGTCATCATTTTGCACCAACAAAATAGAATGATTTAGCACCAAAAACACCAAATACTTGCAATAACCCAAGATTTTATAAAACCTTAATTTCTTGAAAACCCTAGCTTTGAAAATGTTATTGCACCCTTCCTTGCAACACTTGAATACCCAAGAATTAAATAACCAAGTATTATAAACACAACACTTCCTTGTAAATGCTTGAATAAAATCAAAAACCCTTTTTTTTGCTTGCCCTTTTTGTGCCGAGACCAAGAGAGGGAGATAAGAGAGTGAGAAATATTTTTGGTGATAAATGAATTAGCTAGTTGTTGATCCCTTATCATAAATGAACTTTAGGCTAAGTCAATATCTACTTTTGTTAAGCATAGTAAACCTTTCAAAATTAGGTTTGTGTGTCTTGGTCTCTCCCCTTGCCATGCACGGGGTTAGGTAAAATTTTGTGAGTGAATGGAAGTCACATGTTAACATAAGAACTTGTTAAGCACTAATATGGAATTGTAGAAGGTTGAGGATGTTGGGCATACCATATTTAGAGGAGGAGGGGGAGGCAAACATGGGGAGGAAAAGACAAAAGATGAATTTTGATATATTTTGTATAAGTATGTATGTATATGCATATATGCTAAGGTGGTGAGACTTAATGCATGCATGCATGGTATAAAAAATGTATAACGTAAATGTTTTACGTAAAAATTGCAAATATAAATGTACATGACTTATGCAACATTTTTGTGAAGTTTATAACATACATGTTATGTGTAGACTTAACTAAGTCTAGAGTCGGAGTGCGTCCAAAGATGTTTTTCATAGTATGCGGGGTAACATCCCGGTTTTAGTTCAAATTAAGTACGTAAATAATCGTAGTCAAAATAATGCAAGTTAATAATAAAATACAACCTAAAAAAATGCCGGTTGTCACAGTTCCCATCATCCCATCATAGATTATGCATGTAACATATCATGCAAAATTTGACTTCAAAGGTATGTTCATCAATGATATTTGTTCATCGATTACATTTGTTCATCTATGAGTGTTGTTCATCATTTAGTTTTATGAAATCGTGTTCATCCATTGAGTTATGTTCATAACTTATGCTTATATCTTATTCGCTTCGTATCATTCGCGCTTGGCTGAGAGATAGACTTAACAAGAACAAACCATTTCAGATATATACCGATAGTAAGATAATATCCTAATTTATAAGTCACGTCGTTAGCCGCAAATGGAACCTTTGGTGCTTTCATGTCTCTGAGATCGTTGAAAATAGGCGATTGGCGTATAACATTGCCGTCGTTGTTTGCCCCGAAAACAACAAAGAACGCATGCTAAATTCATTACTCTTGTTTGGAAACCGCTTCAAATAAAATGAATAGATGTAGCCCGTGACCACCCCTACAATATTAAGCACAATTTGCATTTTGGAAATTAGCCTATGACCAACTTGTACAATCAATGCTTCATAACATCCCTGAAAACCCATGTTTCTCCTCGCGAAAAGCATAGAGTTTTTCGAAATCAGTACATGTAAGCCTTTGAAAAAACTCGTCTTCATATAAGTCCATAATAGCCTTACAGAAAAGTGGAGAGAATCACGGGAAGGCTTCTCACCCATTTGCAAATATTCGTTTAGAGCATGAGGAACGATACAGTGTGCCAATTGTAGAATTGTAGAGGTACACTTCATCAATGGGAAAATGTCAAATCTTCCCGTATAATCACTACTATGTTGAAAATACGGAGCATTATCAGTTATTTCCCGAACAATGCATGTGAATAGTGATCGGCTCATTCGGTTGCGCTTACATAATAATTTTCGTCGTACATTGAGTTTTAAGAGAAGTAAACGTCCACTAGACGATTATGAGCACCGTAACGATCTCTATCTATCATGTTTTAACAAGTCGGGGTTTTAGGGAGTGTAAAAGTTGAAGCTTGACAAGCCATAATGACCTCTTTTATAAAGTCTAGATCGATACTGTAATTTCATTTTCTTCATCATCCGAGAATATAAAAGAAAAAAAGAAAGATCGAAATCCATTTGTTTAAGATGAGATGTGTGTCAATTTGTTTTGGATGAGATGTGTAGAATGTGTTTGAAAGTGTTAATGAAAATAAAAGAGTATTAAAGTATTTATAGGGAAAAATAAATATAGATTTTAAAAGATTTTTTTAAATAAACTACTAGACTGATAGTTTCATGGACATTGGGATATGTTTTTTTTCCAAGCAAACCATCCGACTCGGTCGAAAAAGTGACCAAGTCCTTTTTTCCCCTTGACGGACGCGTCTTGATGGTAACCCTAATAAAGGCTCGACGCGTCTCAGGTCACACGATTCAATCGTCTTACCCTATTACGGGTGGTCTATATATTTCATATCTTCATATATACCTCGGCATATATCATTCAAGATATAAGATGCTAAGATATTTACAATTGCACCCCTCCTATTTTGATAAGAACCAAACTTATATAGGAGAATTTGCATAGACTAAGGTAGTGTTTAATAATTACTTAAAAAGACTTAATTTATAAATAGGTAAATGTATTAAGTTATTAATTAAGTGTTTTTTTGGTGTTTAAAATAAATTGATGACTTTATAGAAAAAGTCATAGGTATGAGAATCTCTCAATTAAAGGTGCGTTTGGTTTATTAGGAGGTTTGGAATAAGATTTAGATTTGATAGAAAATGATGAAAGAGAAAAGAATGATAGATTTATAATGTTGTTTGTTTTGTATAAAAGGTTAAATTTGATTTAGTTTAAAATAAATTGATGACTTTATAGAAAAGAGCATTGCTAAATCTTCCTACCAAGTCAATCTACTTATCCTCCTACACACACAATCATATAATATCTATTTTTTTCACTTATTTTCTCTCTAAATTCAAACCGTCAGTTTCGTCATGTGTTCGGATCCTATGTGTAGGAGGATTTGTAGGACATTTTTATAGGAGAAATTAGCATTTTTGTATAGAAAAAGTCATGGGGTATGAGAATCTCTCAATTAAGGATGCATTTGGTTTGTTAGGAGGTTTGGAATAAGATTTAGATTTGATAGAAAATGATGAAAGAGAAAAGAATGATAGATTTATAATGTTGTTTTTTTGTATAAAAAGTTAAATTTATTTAGTTTGAAATATTAATTTAATATTAAAATTTAAAAAATAAATATATAGAGAGACAAAAAGTAAGACCTGGCAAAACAAACCAAAATCACCATGTTAGCCGTCTTTCATGGAAACTTTTATCTATGAATTCAAGTGGAACCCACAAGCATTATTCCCTCAAGCCAAACATCTGCATTACTTCTCGTTAAAAATATCAAACCAAACGCCTCCTAAAGCGTATCATTCTTATTATACTTTTTGATATTTACTCTCCACTACATATATTTAATTAATTTTTTATTTAACAATCATTTCATATAAAATGATACAAAAGTAATTTTCATTAATTCGAACATTTTATTCAAAACACAAAATTTTATTCATTTAGAAACAGACAACATATATCTGATAATCACTTTATTTTACAAGATTTATGTGGTGCTCGATTTTAACTTGATTGGCTTAATTTGGAAAAATTTAATTTATTAAGTCATGTGAAAAACTGTTTGTTTTTAACTTAATCAAAAGAAATGACTTAAAATAATAAATGATAAAATTGAAGGTCTTCACATTAAGTCATTTTTAAGTCATCTATCAATTAAAGATGACTTAATGAAAAAAATAACCAAACATGCCCTTAATATGAAAAATAAACAAGCAAAGGTACAACGCGTTGTTGCGGGACGAGTTTTATTCTAGTTACTGCGGGGCAGGGTTTTTTTTAATTGGTATGGACACTTATTTTTTTTTAGTTTTTTGTTTTAGCTTTTTCTTTCTTGTATTCGACGTGTTTTTTTTATATTGCCTGCCTGTATGTTCCACGTTATTATACTCGCCGTAATTTTTTTTAATTGATTTTGAACGAATATTGAGTAAGAATGTGCACGTGCGTTGCAACAGGGCTGACTTATATTCGACGTTTTTTTTATATTGCGTACTTGTATGTTCCGCATTATTATACTCGTGCTATAAATCTTGACTAAGTAAAAAAAAAAAAACAAATGGGCCGGCCCAAAAAATGGGAGAAAAAAAATCACTATGGCCCGACACTATTCCTCGAAGCACTATAGCATGACATCATCATTTCATATAAAACAAGCAAAGGTACCGCGCGTTGCTGCGGGACGGGTTTTTTTCTAGTTACTGCGGGGCAGGGTTTTTTTTAATTGGTACGGACACTTATTTTTTTTTAGTTTTTTTTAGCTTTTTCTTTCTTGTATTCGGCGTGTTTTTTTATATTGCCTGCTTGTATGTTCCACGTTATTATACTCGCGCCATAAATGTTGACTAAGTAAAAAAGGAAAAAAAAAACAAATGGGTCGGCCCCGCGCGGGGGCAAATTTTTTTTTAATGATTTTGAACGAAAATTGAGTAAGAATTGCACAGTGCATTGCAACAGCTGACTTGTATTCGACTTTTTTTATATAGGCTTACTTGATGATTTGCTGCATTATATACTCGTTCTATAAATCTTTGACTACGTAAAAAAAGAAAAAAAAAACCAAATTGAACCGGCCCAAAAATTGTAGCCGCCAAAAAAATCAAATGGGACCCAGCCAAAAAAATAGGAGCAAAAAAAAAATCACTATGGCGCCAGCACTATTACCTCGAATCACCAGTAGCATTGACATCTCAATAGATATATTATATATATATATATATTGAAAATCTCCAATATAAAGAATAATATATAACACTATATACCTAATATATATATATATATATATATATATATATATATATATATATATATAGTAATGATACAAAAGTAATTTTCATTAATTCGAACATTTTATGCAATACACAAAATTTTATTCATTTAGAAACAGACAACATATATCCGATAATCACTTTATTTTACAAGATTTATGCGGTGCTCGATTTTAACTTGATTAACTCAATTTGGAAAAACTTAATTTATTAAGTCATGTGAAAAATTGTTTGTTTTTAACTTAATCAAAAGGAATGACTTAAAATAATAAGTGATAAAGTTGAAGGTCTTCGCATTAAGTCATTTTTAAGCCATCTGTCAATTAAAGATGACTTAATGAAAAAAATAACCAAACATGCCTTTAATATGAAAAATAAACAAGCAAAGGTACCGTGCGTTGCTGCGGGACGGATTTTTTTCTAGTTACTGCGGGGCAGGGTTTTTTTTAATTGGTATGGACACTTATTTTTTTTAGCTTTTTCTTTCTTGTATTCGGCGTGTTTTTTTTATATTGCCTGCTTGTATGTTACACGTTATTATACTCGCGCCATAAATGTTGACTAAGTAAAAAAAGAAAAGAAAAACAAATGGGTCGGCCCGAGGCGGGGCATAAAAATTTTTTTAATTGATTTTGAACAAATATTGAGTAAGAATGTGCACGTGCGTTGCAACAGGGCTGACTTGTATTCGACGTTTTTTTTATATTGCGTACTTGTATGTTCCGCATTATTATACTCGTGCTATAAATCTTGACTAAGTAAAAAAGGGGAAAAAACATATGAACTCGCAATCAAGAGCCTGTGCCAAGCAAACAATATAT
>BQNB010148691.1:1597-16265 GCA_026074375.1 Tanacetum coccineum | reverse complement strand
GTCCGTTTTTTTACGTTTTCGTCCGTTTTTTTACGTTTTCGTCATGTTTCTTACGTTTTCGTCCGTTGTTTTACGTTTTCGTCCATTTTTTACGTTTCCGTCCGGTTTATTTAACGTTTTCGTCCGTTTTTTACGTTTTCGTACGTTTTTTAAAAGTCTCGTCCGTTTTCGTCTGATTTCTTATATTTTTGGCCTTTTTTTACGTTTTTGTCTTTTTTTTTTACTTTTTCGTCCGTTTTTTACGTTTTCGGCAGGTTCTTTACGTTTTCGTCCGTTTTTTTACGTTTTCGTCGGTTTTTTTAATCTTCGTTTGTTTTCTTCAGATTTCTTACGTTTTCATCCGTTTTTTACGTTTTTATTCGTTTTCGTCCGTTTTTTACGTATTCATCTGTTTTTTTACGTCTTCGTCCGTTTTTTCATGTTTTCGTCCATTTTTACGTTTTCTTGCGATTTCTTACGTTTTCATCTGTTTTATTAACGTTTTTGTTCGTTTTCATCTAATTTCGTCCGTTTTTTACGTTTTCGTCCGTTTTTTTATTTCCGTCCGTATTTTACGTTTCCGTCCAATTTATTACTTTTTCGTCTGTTTTCTTCGATTTTTTACGTTTTCGTCCGTTTTTTACGCTTTCATACGTTTTCGTTGTTTTCGTCCGAATTCTTATATTTTCATCTGTTTTTTTACATTTTCGTATGTTTTCGCCCATTTTCTTAAATTTACGTCCGTTTTCTTACGTTTTCGTACGTTCTCGTCCATTTTCTTATGTTTGCGTAAGTTTTTGTTTGTTTTTTAATGTTTTTGCCCTTTTTCAAAAACGTATTAAGACGTACAAAAACTTACAAAACGGATAAAAACGTAAGAAAACGGACAAAAACGTAAAAAACGGAAGAAAACGTGCAAAAACGAAAGAAAACGTTATAAATTGACAAAAACGTAAAAAACGAACGAAAATGTAAATAACGGATGAAAACATAAAAAAGACGAAAACTTAAGAAATCGGACGAAAACGTAAAAAACGGACGAAAACACAAAAACACGAAAAATTAAAAAAATTGATGAAAACGTAAAGAAACGAACGAAAATGGATGAAAATGTGAGAATCATACGAAGACGTAAAAAACGGGCGAAAACGTAAGAAATCGGACGAAATCGTAAAAAAATGAACGACAACGTAAGTGATGTGACGAAAACTTAAAAAAATGTACGAAAACAAAAAATACGGATGAAAACGTAAGAAATCGGACAAAAACGTAAAAAACGGACGCAAACATAAAAACAGACGAAAACGTAAAAAAAACTGACGAAAATATAAAAAAACTGACGAAATGCATAAAACTTTTAAAAATGTATGAAAACAACATAATTTAGTAGGCCGACCCAACCCTTGACCCATGACCCGTTAGACCTATTTTTAAAACATGACATGTTTGACCACCCATTTGACCCATGACCCATGACCCAAACCGGCCCATTTGCCACCTCTACTTCCAAATGTGCTTTTAAATGTTGTACTTACGCTATTATCAATACAAAAAATAGTTGAATTCTCCACAGTTTTTTCTCCACCGTATACTTTTTTTATATGGGTCATAATTTTGTCACATTTGTAAGTGTCACAAATATTAAAAAAAATAATCTACACATAAAAGTGTGTACAATTACACAAAGCTACACTTATAAGTTAAGTAAATGTTTTTAAAACGCCACACTTATAAGTGTAGATATTATGATACTTTGACCACACTTTTAGGTGTGGATACTTAACAATGTTTACATATTTTGCAATTTTGTCACACTTTTAGGTGTAGACATTCAAAGAATGTTTCCACATTTTTAACTATAGACATTCTGATAATATTTTCACACTTATTCACACTTTTTTGTCGTTAAGAAAAATTTGTCACACCATTATTACCGCTTTATAGCAATGTGCGGATTTTATTAATCTTAACATTTTTTAAGTGACATTGGGCTATAAAAAATGTGGATAATTTACCTATTTTTTGCAGCGTATGTTAGTAACTCAATTCCAATCTCCATAAATTAGCGAATATCTTGTTGTCTTGATTTTTTAACACTCTATTTTATAGAAAGTCCTAAACACATTATTAATAAATGGGTTCTTGTATTATTTGTATTCGTGCGACATGTATAGGAATTATTTGAAACTCTTTTATCCTTAACCAAACATAAAAATGGCCATGTTTATTAGTGTTTCTTATATTAAAATATAATGAATTTTGTTAATACAAATAATGTCTAAAAACATTATTTATAATTAATTTAAATCATTTTTAATTATTTATGATTAATTTAAATTATTTATAATTAGTTTAAATCAATTTTAAATTATTTATAATTAATAAAGTCACTTATAATTAAAATCATTTATAAAGGTGGATGGACACAAGTAATTTCGTTTCCTTCTAATTTTTTTATCCCGCCAAACGATTAGCGACAACAAATTGTCTCAAAATGATGAAAACGACAAAAAAATATTTTAAAGATAAATTTATTAAGCTAATTAATAAAGGATTTATTCACTTTATTATTTTAGATATAAAATATTTTAGTCTTTATCTTCTAAGTTGAATGGGTCTTCCTGCTTCAAAACTGCTTTTGCAAAACTACCTGAGTCGTATACCTGCTTCAACCCCATAAATAAGCATCTTCAACCCCATAAATCAGCACCTTCAACCCTATATATTAGCCACACCACTGTTCACACGAAACCACCACCGTTGGTTAATTTTCTTTTAGGTAAATTTGTTTGTTAATTAGTAAATTTGTGTTAAGTTATTTTGTTTATGTTTTTAGGTTTTTTTGTGTAGGTAGTGTTTAAGCTCGCCACTGCCGGAGCACCGCCGCCGCTGTCTGCCACCACCATCACAACCGGACCACCGGCCGAAGGTTTGTTTATATTTTGGTATTATATGTGTTTTGTTTTATGTAATGTTAAGTTTAGTTTTTAGTAATGTAGGCTGTAAATGGGTGTCATCAAATTTTCTTTTTAATTTTGGTGGGTTGTTTGTGATTTCTTATCAAAATCGATTATGTTATATTTGGGTCGTTTGGTATTGCTTATTGGGATTGCTTATAAACAACTATGTTTATAGGAGTTGTTTAGTATTGCATATCGAAAGTGCTTGCTTAAGTAGTTTCAATATGCAATACCAAACAAATCTTATAAGTAGCTTTAATCAATTGCATACAGTTGTTTATAAGTAATTTTTTAATCATATAAGCAAACCAACCCAAATATAAATAAGCGTTTGATAAGCAATCTCAAACAACCACTATAAGCAGTTAATTTGGAAAAGCAATCCTAAAAATCCATATGAGAAGTTACTTCAATAAGCAGTCACATATAGCCCTTGTAATTAGTTAATCGAAGAGCACTCCTAAACATCCCCAATAAGTAGTTAAGTCGATAAGCAAGTCTAGACAGCCCTACAATAATCATAAATAGCCACTAAAACTGAAGGGAATTCAGCGGTTACTTTATACACACTATAGGAGCATAAAAGTTACGAAAATACATGCTTAAACCAGTTGCCTAAAATATGTCAGCTTTACCTCAACCAAACACTCGCGCTAAAACTACATATTAGAAAAGTTACATGCTTAAACACTCGCACTAAAACTACATATTAGAAATGTTACATGAGTCTAACATTATAGACATGTAATTTATTATTTGCCAAAGTTTATTTATTATGCATTTAGTACTTTAGTTTATGGGTCAATTTGTTGACTGCAAATGGGTTGGAACAATGGGTCAAAACAGTTAACCCAAACACCCATGTTTGACAGTTAAGTAGCAGTTATAGTAGTTGGCAGTTATAGGCAGTTATATGAAACATCACAATGGTTCATGTGTAACTGTCATTTAGATTAGTATATATATGTATGCATAGTGTCTGCAAACATCAATCATTTCAATATATAAAAAGTCCATTGTTTGCTATTTTCCCGTTGTTACTGTTTTATTGGATTGCATACTCAAACTTATCATGGTGAAACAATCGTTCAATTAAGAACAATTGGTCTTCAAACAAACTGTGCCAAATTGGTTTCAGAGCCAAAGGCATAGAGTATGGGATGAAGCCAATTCACAAACATGATCAAGGAGGAGTCAATAGGGGTTATTTGCTGAGAGAGACACCACAGAGACTATTATCATGGAATAATAGAAAGAAGAGTTTGTCTCCTGGTTGCAAGGAGATGCTGTTGGAAAAGATGAAAGAAATTGAAGCCTTCAATGCTTCAAGGGTGTCTGCAAAAGCCAGAAATCAGGGAAAAGGAAGTGCCAGTACTCAGAAAGAGAAGAGGGCAAGATGTTACATATGCAAGATTCGTGGGCATGTGTTTTGGAAATGCCCAAACAAGAAGAAGAAAATTATGAATGGGAAAGCACAAGGAGAAAGTTTCGTTGTCAATGAACACAACAAGTTCTTAGATAAGTACTTTGAATCCATAGAGCCAAAAGATGAAGGCTCACTGGTAAAAGGACTGGAAGAATTGGAATGGGACAGAAAAGATGTACATGACTATGTGGATGAGGAATACATCAGTTGGAATGGATCACTGTATTCACTAAAGGTAAATTCATTTTCAAGATTCTTATCTTTTATGAATCTTATGAAGGAAGACAGCATAGTGTACAAACATTGGGAGATTTTTAGTAAGAAGTATGTGGAAATGTTGAAGTGGTTCTACCTAGTTTATCTAAACTATGATATGTTAGAAAAGATACCACCAGTTGTAGGGGTGATGGAAATCAATCTACTTAGTCTGTACAAAATAGTGGATAGCCTTGGTGGTTATCTATGTGTCACACTTGGTGACAAATGGAAGACAGTTGCAAGTATTCAAGGGCTGACATATGATAATGATGGAGAAGCAATAAAAGGATGCTATAGGAAGTTCATTGACATGGTGCAAGTGTACTGTGAGACAGCAAAGAAAACTTGGTTTGAAAAGGAGCCTAAAGGAAATGTGGTTGGAAGTAGCAGTGGTGATGCTAGGGTAAAAGATCCACAAGGCAAAGACAAGGATGAGGCTGGAAAGGCATTAGAAGAAGACATGAACAAGAAATCAAAGTTTGGAGTCAGTTTGGAAGGCAACTTGGAGAAAGAAGCAGAAGAAGGAAGTGTAATAGATAGCAATGACTTAGAAGTCATTGTTTGAAGGACCAAAGGATCATCACTCAAAAGGAATTTGGCATTAATAGATTAGGGAGGAGATACAGACCATGTAATCTTATTATATGCCAAAGTTTATTATGTATTTAGTACTTTAGTTTATGGGTCAATTTGTTGACTGCAAATGGGTTGGAACAATGGGTCAAAACAGTTAACCCAAACACCCATGTTTGACAGTTAAGTAGCAGTTATAGTAGTTGGCAGTTATAGGCAGTTATATGAAACATCACAATGGTTCATGTGTAACTGTCATTTAGATTAGTATATATATGTATGCATAGTGTCTGCAAACATCAATCATTTCAATATATAAAAAGTCCATTGTTTGCTATTTTCCCTTTGTTACTGTTTTATTGGATTGCATACTCAAACTTATCATGGTGAACCACAATCGTTCAATGAAGAACAATTGGCTTCAAAACAAACATGTGCAACAAACACTCGCGCTAAATGGATCTACCAGTTTAAAGTGTTTTATCCCCACTCCCTAGTTTTGCACTCTTTTAGTATCAGCATCAAGTCAATAAATAGCAAAAAGACAATCGCTGACTTGCGAGTGACTTTAATCTATCTTAAAAGAGTGCCAAAGTATAAACCACAAGTAGGCACTGTTGATAAATTGAATACTAGTCAACTGTTTCAGGGTCGCATCCTGGTCCAACGAGCACACACAAACAAAAGAAGACAATCCCACACTAGCCAGGATATTTTTAGGTAAACCAGTAACACAGGGTTCCCTCTTAATATACCAGTTGCAACTAACTTGAACCGCTATTAAAATATTTCAAAATCACTTGATAATCCAAGTAATAGATCCTGTTAAAATAGTTGTTAATACAAATCATTATAAACACTCACAAATATAAACATGTACACATAAGCTTGTTGTCATTCAACAACTTTTAGTCATTACACCATTCTGAAGGTTGCTTAAGTCATTAAAACATATCATCGAACAAGTTTCAATCATGTACACATAATCAGTATACCTCTCTAGAAGATAAATGAACCATACCTCTCTATGTTAACTTAAATAGTGGATTTGTGACTGGTCTTTTATCGACATCCATATTAGCTATTTACATTTTCACTTCATCCTTTAGACCTATGGAGCTAAAGATGTTAGTAAATTTTCTTAAACATTGTTAAGCTACATGTCCTAGTTACAATTCGGGTCGGTCAAGGTTAAAAAATTCATAACCGAACCCGACCCTATTTGAATTTGGGTTGCTTGGGTTCAGTTCAATTCGTGCTGGGTCAACTTGGGTTGGGTCAATTCGGGTTCGGGTTGACACGAATATGAGTAAAATGTAAAAAAAGTTCCTTTATTGTGCTCTTTTAAATAGAAAATTTATAAGATATTTTAAAAAAATTATTCGGGTCAATCGGGTTAACCCGAACCCGAGTTAGCCAAAAATTCCATACCCGATACTCGACCCTATTTAGTACTCGGGTTACTTGGGTTGATCCGTATAACCCGAATAATTTTTAACCCGACCCCACTAGTGTTTATGTTTTTACTAGTGATGATTCTAATGAAGATGAAAATTGATCTTAAATTGTAATTTAAAATAACATTTACTTGAATGAAATTATCAGTATATGTTTAAATGTGTGTGTGTGTGTGTGTATATATATATATATATTCGAATGTGTAAATTTATATGAATGTGTATATCTATTTGAGTTTGTATCTGTATTAATTGGTCTATGAAATTGTATGGTCTTGTACTTGTATTTTTATAGATGGTCTGTGTAGCTCCACGATCACACAGTGGGGATGCAGGTGGTGATCCACCCGACGATTAGCGGCCCAGGATGTTACCTAACCAATACGAAGGTAAGAAAGTGTAAATTATTTAATAAACTTGAATTTGATTACTTGTTAACTCATCACTTATATTTGTAGGTTTGGGGAAACGTGAGGAAAGCAAACATAAGGCGTTAAAAAAGTCCTTCAAACAAAATGGCTACCGCAAACTGGAGATAATGTTCGAGGCGAAGGATTAAAAGACCTTCAAACCGGTAGGCCGATATGGTGCAAACTTCTCTAGCTATGTTGGGGAACTAATCAAGGAAATTCCCCAGTATTACGATTCATGGTAGAAGGTCCCCCCAGTGGATAAGGCGCCGTTAAACCCACGACTCGAGGTCTTGTTAAATATTATACCTATTTTTATTGTTTTCGAATGTTTACATATTTGTTTTTTATTTAAAAGTGTGTTTATTTAAATGTGGTTTATGTGCGTGCTTATCTAAATGTGTATACTTATTTGCAGGCCTATTTCGACTTGCAACCCCACTTAAATGATGAGACTGTAATCAAAATAAATGGCGAAGATAAGACAGTGGGGAGCTTGGTGAGGGCTGGGCTTCAAAGGGATTTTGTAAGTCTATATAGCGACAACAAATGTAAGTTCAAGGATAAGTGGTTTAATAACAAGACGGTTGATCAGGCAAGGCACGAGAAGCCGCCGAAGTGGAAAGCTAGAGATGCTCAGTGGCAGAAACTTGTTGACTTCTGGTCTGACCCTGATCGGATGAAACAATTGGAGAGGAATGCCGCAAATAGAGCGAAGAACAAAGTGACAACCCACCAAGGATCCAAATCTTTCGCGCAAGGAAGACACGAATTCGTATGACTCTTTATTATTTTTATTTCTTATAATATTTTAACGGTGTTTATATTGTTTATATATAGTTCGTCATTAATTTGTTTTATTATGGTTATATATATATAGTTCGAAGAAAACCAGTGTTACGAGGGCTTGATAGATCATTAGAGGCGTCGTCATACGGATAAAGACGACAATTTTCATACTCGGGAAAACGAAACGCTCTATGTAAGTAAAGTTTTTCCTAACACACGTACTCATGTATCCCGGCCTATTGATGGAGAGCTATGTTACCAAACACGCCTTGATGCATTATCAGTGATGTTTGGTAATTGGTGCAACATTTACCAAGCACCCTTGATGTTGCAACAGGGGCATTTGGTAACTTAGCTCTGATTATATTATGCTGCTATATGAGTTGCTACATAGCCTGAATGTAAATACAACATACACTCTGGTTTATAGAAACAAGGTGTGTTTTGATCCGCAACCACCTAGGAAAGACATGTTTGGGAATGAAATTAAGATTCTTTTCTATTCTTGGATGTCACATAGGAATATGTGTTTAAAACCATAATGGTCAGAATGGATTATTAATCCTTAAAATATTGTAATTACAATATGTAATCTTTCTTCTCCCTAGCTTCTTGCTAGGGATCTATCTATGATCATCAATTAAGCTGCTACAAAAATTAGTCTAAATGGTTAGCAGACCATTTAGCTAAAATATAAGCCCACTATCATGTTTTCAGGCTTTACTAGTTGCATCATGTTTTAGTTTAAATTTTGTATTTGATTAGAACATCTCCTGAAAATAATTATGGTGCTAACGTAAGTCACCATTTTAAACTGTATACAATTTTCTGGTATGGTCTGAATGGTTTGCTATCAACCTAAATACAGCATACCCTTCTGTCATTATTATATTAACTTTTGTTTTTTTGAACTACACAGGCAGAAATGAAGGCAATCCAAGATGCAATCACCGCTGGAACCATCGACGGATAGAGAAATCCTAGCTGAAGTCACTCGGAGCACAAATCATGCGCATATAGCGGGTGTAGGCACGAATGTAGCGGGTACGGGCAATTTGGATTCTGGGAGGTCATAACCGAACCCAGGTTATTGTACCCGGGAGAAATTAGAAGACCTAAAGAGGCAACATGCTTTGGAAAAGAGGATCAAAGAAAAGCATTTGAAAGTCAACAAAACGCGTTGAAAAAATTTGTGGATTTCATCAACCGTCAACAAGGTACTCCTTCATAATTTCAGATTCGTGCTTTATACACTCCTCAAGTGTTTCTCGGTTCTATCTCTACTCCTGGCGGCCCTAGCTCTACTTCTCCTGCCCCTAGTTCTACTCCTCTCGGCCTTGGTAATTGTTACACCCCGACATTTGACCCTGAAACTAGCCAAAGTGGTGAAAAAGATGATAATGACAGTGACGATGGTAATCGTGAGTATGATGTCGATATTTATGATGAAAGTAAGGATTATGTAGGTTATTAGTATTTGTATTGACATTACTCCTTTTGTTATTTGCATTATCAGATTACTTTATGTATTAGCTTAATTGTATCGTTTTAAACGAATACTATAACTTTGGTTGTTTAAGAATGAATGGACGGATGCATTTTGTATTACGCTTTATGGGCGATTTCCAGGTTTTTTTTGGTAGATCTTTTCTGGAAAAAATCTGAATTAGCAGCATTTAGCTGTTCATTTTTTCCATGTACTATTAGCGACGGCAAAAAACCGTAGTTAAATCAGCATTTGTCGTCACAAAAAATGGCAGTAACCAATGCTGAGAGGCGGTTTTAGCGACGACGCTGTAGTAGCCAACGTGGCTCCCGCCAATTTTAAATAATTTTTTGTATATTATTTATATTTGTGTAATTAAAAAATAATCCAAACAATTAAATTACGAAAATTAAATTTGCGACGACTTGAGTCGTCGCTGAGAGTGCAATGCCACGTCAGTAACTATTTTGGGTGGATTTTTTTGGTGGGCCCCGCGTCGTCACTAAAAGTTACCCCTTTTGTTGTCACTAAGACTTTCTGCGACGAACCTTCTGCGACAACCTATTTGGCTACGACACGTTGTCCCGAAAAAGTTTTGCGATGACATTTTACCACCTTTTGCTACGACAAGGGTCTTAGCTAAAAGTTACCAATGTTGTAGTGAGAATCATATTTATCTTCTAAACGGAGATACAAGTAACGGAGTTTAGGGCATGATTTTGCTAAGAGTTTCATGTGGGCAATTGATAGTTGTTTAGACATTTCAAAGTCGATAATATTTGTGGCCGCCGATAGCACATCCTTAACAAGATCAGGAAATGAACTGTCTAACTTCCTTAGGTAAAAGCATGCGGCTCATAAAAATTTCTTTGAAACTTGATAGAAAGATTGGTCATTTCGGCTGTCAATTTTGTCCAAAATTTGGATAAGCTCACCATCTCCAAGTCGCTTCATCTTTCTATGTGGTTATCCGTACCAACTTTTAACTAAAGGATTCTTCAGGGGTCTCTTGTTTTCATGTCACTTGCCACCTCACCCAGTGGCGGTCTTACATGGGGGGCAGTGAAGGCAGCTGTCCCCACAAACTTTTTTCCGAGTAGTGTAATTTGTGAAGATGATATTAATATTTGCGTCTAAGTACGTAATAAAAATGAAAGAGTTCGTTGTTATAAAAGAAAATGTTTGATGTTTTCCTAGTGGTTTTGCAGCCTTTTACCTTTCTCGTTGACCTTTGTTCGATTCTTGCGTCCTTCATTTTTTGTGTTATTAAGTACTTTTGTTTTTGCTCATTCTTTTGTTCTACTTAATGGTGATTTGTTTAAGTTTATTTTACTGCATAATAACCATATATACAAAGTGTTTTAGTGAACTTGTACTAAAGAAACACGTAAACATCGAAAAGGTCTTTTAAATATGTGAGTGATATTACTATGCTTACTTGCTTATAAATTTAAGAAATCGTATTTGTTATTTGCATGGAAATGGATATCACACTAAGATCAAATTTAGTGCAAACTAGAACCCTCTTGGTTCAAATTTATGGTTTAACCCGAACAAAAAAAATTTCAGTCGAAGACCCGACCTTATGTATATGCATTCATTAATTTTGCCCCCGCTTATTGAATTTTCTGGTACCGCCCCTGACCTCACCTGCCATGAAAATGCTTACATGGTTATTTACTAATAATACATTATTTAGGGTTCTTTGTTTTGATAAGCTATATAAAATTTCGATCACGGACCGTTGAACATCATATCATCACAAACCCATAGAATTAACAACTAAGAAGTGAGATTTGCATTAAACACATTGAATTTTATTAAGTTACTTACATTCTTTGTTTTGATAAGCTATATAAAATTTCGATCACGGTCCGTTGAACATCATATCATCACAAACTCAAAGAATTAACAACTAAGAAGTGAGGTTTGCATTAAACACATCGAATTTTATTTAGTTACGGAATAAGGACTATCACCAACGGGTATTTGGTCCAATGGTATGGAGGTTTTACCCTCTTAGGCAAGGTCTCATGTTCGAGACTTGTCTAGGGTGATAGGGGTTTCCTCCCGCGTGCGTAAAGGAAAGGGTGTCATTGCCTTCTGGGCTAGACCCAACCTGGTTGTGTGGGCTCGCTACGCCTTCTGGGCTAGGGGCCATGTAGCCACAAATTGCCGTGCCAAAAAAAAACGGAATAAGGACTATCTATAAATTATATAAGGAAACCTGATGACAAAGGGAGTAAGATACTAAAATGTTTTGAACCAAGAATTTTTTACCCTATGTATAAAAAGATAAATAAAGAGTGTACGGATTGTGGTAAATTGTCAACAGCATTCTGGCCCAACCATCAAGCCAATTCTAGTATTGTTTGTAACATTTTTATTTGTTAAATGTGTGTTTTCATGGCCTCTATTTGCATAGAGAATTCCCTTCTGATAGATCTCACCATGTCTCCTTCTCCTTCCCCCGCCGCCTTCCGGCCGACGCATCCCAATCGTTCTCGCCCAAATGTTTCTTATTTTGTTTTGATAAGATATATAAAAATCAAATAGAATTTCCAAAAAGCAAAACGAACTATGTATTATCTTTTCGAAAGTGAATGTTTCCCGTAGGTAGACGGATCACGGATCATCGAAATATACAGAGGCGGAGACAGCATGGGATAAGGCTACGCCAGCATGGGGGAGACAACATGGGATAAGGCTACGCCGGCATGGGGAGACAACATGTCCCATAGCGAGAGTTATCTTTTATTCGTTCCTTTTGTTTATTATTCAAGTTTCTTCTCCTAAAAATAATTTTCAGACTCCACCCACGTCAACACATCGTATCCCAAACTTGGCTACTATTTAATGATTTTTCACCCCCATCCAATTCATAAATCTAACAGTTACCAAGTCGAGGTTCTGCATAAAATCCCTCATTGGTATTTAAAACATCAAAGTCACATGTGGCGTTAAACACATTGACACGATGGTTTTATTTAATTTTTGCCTATGTTTCATTTGAAAATGGAATGAACATCAACGTAATAAAACAAAACAAAATACACTGTAATAAATAAAATGGTTAAATCGAACCTGAGTTTAAGCAGTTCAAAGTTAAATGAAGAAACTTTTTACCCTATACATAGTGTATAAAATTTATAATTTGTAAAGCACTTTGGCCTCAATAATAAAGCCTAGGGCTGTAAACGAACCGGACGGACACGGACGGAGGTGTGTTCGTGTCCGTCCATTTAATTTTAGCCGGTCAAATAAACGGACACGGACGCGTAATCGGACGAAAATTTTTGTTCATGTTCGTTCATTTAGATTTGAACTTGTTCATGTTCGTTTATGTTCGTTCATTAATGAGTTAAACGAACATAAACGGACAAAAAATGAACGTAAACGGACATAAACGAACGTAAACGATATAATCGAGCATAAACGATATATACAAGTTAACAAAAATTTGCAATATTTGATATGTTAATCAAATGATATAATCGAGCATAAACGAACGAAATAATCGAGCGTAAACGAGCGAAATAAACGAACGTAATCGGACGAACATAATCGAACGAAATAATCGAACGTTCACGAACGCTAATAAACGGACGAAGCGTGTGTTCATGTTCGTTCATTTAACTAGATGAACAGAAAATCTTGTTCACGTTCGTCCATTTAATAAATAAGCGCACATAATCAAACATCTTACCGCACGGTTCACACTACTACATGATAGGGCTATAGCGACAGCCTATTCTGTCTGAAATCCGTCAGAAAAGGTAGATTCCGACTGATTTGCGACGGAACAGGTCTGTCTGTGAATCCTGGTCGCTAATTCTTATCAGTTGGAACTCCGTCGGAAACAGCGACAAATAGTATGTGTCGGAAGTCTGTTGGTAATGTTTCTGTCGGAATTCAGTCTGAATAAGTTCCGTTGGAAATTCGTCGGTAAAAATTTTCGTCGGAAAAATGTACAGTAAAGAGTCACAGTTCTGTCGCTATTTGTTGTCAGAATATCACAGAATTTGCCCAATTTTAGGTATTCCTGTATTTAAATATTCTTAAATGAAACCATAAATTAAAAGGATAATTCATAATTAAACATAGAACTATTCAAATGATAACCATGTATCTATTAGAAATGCCTCATTCACATTTCACATCGAAAAAGTTTCAAAATCCAAATAGAACCATTCGAAACATACAAATTAGAGTATCGAGTCCAAACTCATTAGAAGAATATGAAACACGTGATTTACAGGCTCCTTCGCATGCTATACTGTTATTTTTACCACTGTAGATGTCGTTAATCATTATTAAAAAAATATAGCATAGTGGTATAGAGAAGGATCTTCGAGATTCTTGCTTTCAAGGAACTTTTTCTTTTCATTACTCAGTAAGTAGTAATCCTTGAGATATCCCAAACCAACCATCACTTCTAACATCAAAATATCTGTCACAGCAAAAAAATTGGACCCATAAGTTAGCAGATCCTTTAAGGTATAAAGTTTTAACAAAAACGGTGAGGTAGGTTAAACATACCTTCCTAAAAGTTCAATTGCTAACAGCAGTATGAGCTATCGAGGTATCAACTGCTTGAAGATATGGATACGCCAGTACTTCAACAGTACTTGAAGAAATATATCAAGATAACACATATGGCATCTGGCACGAGGGATGGTATGATCAACAACATGAACTTTACTCAGATATAAAACAGTTTTCAGGCTCGATCCTACATATTTAATATTTTTGTAACACACTTTAGAACGATATATTACCATTTCCAGTAGTTAAGAAGAACATATCCCCCTTCATGTTCCATGCAATCTCATTCACCTAACCAAACAAAGTTGCGAGAACATTAAAATATATCATGGATACATGGCACTGTACTAATTGTTTGTCTTTAACATGATAACCACACAATTCGATTATCTAAACTTATTATAGTTGTATAATTTACCTAGTGAACCAGGCATAATTCATAGAGATTACATGAACCTGAAACCTAATATACGATTTTGCAGTCTGCACCAATTATTAGTCAATGTGGCATATTTATAACGAATAACGATACACTAGACAGATTCAATATTGGAATGGTCAATAACTTAATATTACTAAAAAGATCATACAAGAAATATACTTGCTTAAATGTAATGTTACCTGGTAGTTGAATTTTCGTTTACGAATGGGCTTGAATTTTGGAACATCTAGTATAAGGAATTTTTAAATAAGGAAATCATTATGTCAGGCGTGTAAACATGTTGTGAATAACGATAGACATCAACTTTGTTTTTCTTCCGACACAATTGTCAAGCAGCCTCTGT
>BQNB010148690.1:4061-16265 GCA_026074375.1 Tanacetum coccineum | reverse complement strand
CAACTCACTTTTACCTTTAATTCGGAGGGTCACTTTGTTGTCAACTTTGTCATTCAAAACAAGTCATTCTCTCTTACTCTTGAGAAATTTGGTCAAATTCTAAAAATCCCCTTCAAAGCTCAAGCCTCTCACACCGACATGTGGTCACTCGACCACTTGTCAATAAGTGTTTCGAGTAAAGGTCGTTATAAGACCACTCCTCCCTCTCCACGTGTCATCAAGTCTTTTATTCAAATTCCTCGACAAGGTCAAGAAACTCGTACCAAGAATAAGAAAACCATTATCGTAGGTGATAACGAAATCCTAACCCGAGAGATGCATACTCATATGAAACCTTGGGTTGACATTATTCGTGAAAATGCCATTTGTCTAGGAAGACATAGGGATCATGTCTTCGCTTATCTTTGTCACATGCTTTATTGCATTGAGACCTCTACTCCTTACAATCTAGCATTTTTCATTCTCAAAAGAATGGAAAAGACTCGAAACAAACCAAAAGAACTTTTACCTTATGGAATGCTTTTGACTAGATTGTTCAAGCATATTGTGTCCATCTCTCTTGAGCTAGCATTCAATCATTACCTCGTATATGATCGAGCCATGCATCCGCTCGCTCCTCATTATGAGCGAAAGACGCGAGCAGATCGAGGCAAGAAAATACCTCGTGAGTCAAATGCTAGCTCCTCCTCCATCACTTAAAATCATCTTCTTTATCTCTTCCACTAAACGTCACAGTTGATGAAAATGATGATGAATCATTTCATTCCAACTCGTCCTCTTCACCTTCCCAAAATGTCTCATCTTCATCTAAGGTTATCCCTAGAGTCATTCAAAACCCTCCTCATGAAAGTCACAACTTAAACACCTATCTCTCTGAAACCATAAATGTCCAAACTCAACAAAGAGAAGCTCACTGGGAAGGGTTAAGGTCAATTGGACAAGCCATCAAGAACATGATGAAGGGGAAACGCAAGTAAACATGTTTATCATGTTTTTAAAGACATTTATTTATATCTATATTTATTAAGAATATTATAACTTCTTTAATCCTTCTATTAGGACATCCTTTCAAATTATTAAGATGATATTTTTAAATTTTATCATCTTACTAATGCTTTGCATGACTAGCAAATTATATGATTATTATATGAGTATAATTCTCCTATTTTCCAAATGATTTGTGTGTTAGTTTAGAATCATATATCCTTGCTTAGATTACTTAATTTTTGAATTGAGTGGATGCCAAAAATCACTGGACTTAAGAAAAATAAAACCTGGAAAATTTCACCTTTTCAGAAAACGGCCCTCATAAATATCAGGCGGCCCCCAAACATATTTGGGACCGCCAGACATTATGGGACCGCCTACAGGAGGGAACGAATTCTTTTGAATTTGCCTCTTTTTATGTATTATTGACCTCTCTATCTATAGCCTTAAGCTGGCATTTCCCAGATTGGCTAAACCATATTTGGCACCCTCTTCTTCCTAAACCATGCTTTGCCAATTTATTCAATCTTCCTTATTATTTAATCACCCAACTTTTATACTTCACCACCATCTTCACCCAACTTCTATACTTCACCACCATCTTCATCTCCCTCAAATCTCTCTTCTTCTTTATCAATGTCTTGCTCAAACCACCATTCCAACTTCTCTAGAAAACCAAGAATGTCGGTTAGACAAGTATGGAAACGCAAAACATCCACTCCAAAATCATCACCTCCTTCCCAAAATGACTCACCTCCTCTTCCTCCAAGAGTCTACCAACAATCTCCTTCACCACCATCATACAATCCCTTAAGAGATCAAATGATCAACCAACTCCACAACATCTCCACCATTCTTGATTCACACACAAATCCATCCAATGCCTACATTCATGCACCACCTTCACCACCACCACAACAAATTCATCCTCCTTCTCATGCTCAAGTTGAATTTCACTTAAGTTTTTGTCATTGTTGCAAGTTTTCTAGACACCAATTCCACTCCTTGAGAAATGAAATCAACTTCATTCACTTTCTTCTAACCCGTCCCATACCTCCAACCCGTATCCCTCCAAATCATGTGTCACCAACCCCTTCTTTTTCCCTCTTTAATTAATCATTCTCATATGATTAATCTACCTAAATAATCGACCTTTCATCTTTTGATTATGGCATCTTCTACTTTTCAAGAGTTCACTAGTGTAGATCTATGCCTTATTATGTCTCTATGATAATCTACTATTATCTACTTTCTATTGTAATGATTCTTAAAAATTTGTATGAAGGTGTCTTAGCTTTATTAAAGATCTTGTTTTTAAATTTTATTTTTTATATGTATTTAGTTGGATGATGCTAGTGTATGAGTTTTTTTGGTTGAATGAAACTCTTCTTTTGTTAAATTGAATACAATGTGTTACTTGTAAAGTTATTTGTCTTTTGCCACTTGTTGTACTTCTTAACCTTGTTTTGGTAGAACATAATTTTCTTAAGGTCGATTCTTGGCTTGCCTGAACAAGGGAGAGATACACTCAAGATGGAGTCTTGATATTGTCGATTTCTTTCTTCCTTCGACAACTCGCCGATCATTCTTTGTGATTGACTAATGGGGGAGATATGAAAAATAACTATTTAATAATTGAAATCTTTTAATTTATTTAAAAATGATTTTATATTTTGTCATCATCAAAAAGGGGAGATTGTTAATACAAATAATGTCTAAAAACGTTTTTTATATTTTTCGACCTCTCAACGTTTTATAATAACAAAAATGTAAAAAGTTTACGATAAAATAAATGTTTAAAAATATTTATCAAATGATAATTTCTATTTATAAGATTAGTTGATAACTTAAGGTATGAACCAAACTAAAATATTAAGCATGTTTACGTGATCAAGAAAATTAGTTTTCTCTTTTTCCTCACTTTTAATTCTACAAAAGTATTTTCTCAAAAATACATTTACAAAATATTTTCTAATTAAAAGATAACATTTTATTAAAAACATAAAATTTGAAATTCAAATTTTTCCCCCAAAATGGAAGGTTCCATAACAGATACAACCTTCACACAAAAAAAAAGAAAAAAAGGAAGCGGGAGTCTAGTGGCGCGCCCCTTATATATAAGGGGACCGCCGAGACCGCCACCAGATCATAGTTGGGTTTCCCTGCCTTATTAAATACTTGCTCAATTCCCAGCAGAGAAAAATATTTTTTTTTTTCCTCTTTGCACGAAATTTTTCAGTCTATTCTTTCTCTCTCTAAAACTTCTTTCTCTCACTAAAACTCTTGATCACTAACAACCTTAGATCTTGTTTCAAGTGATCTAATCTCTTCTTCTCATCTCTTCCCTCGTATTCAAGTGTAAGAGAAGAACACTCGTATTCGTCAAGAAACAAAGTGTTAATTAGTGATCTCTCCTCTTTTCTTTTAAGTACCAAACCTCTATTGTATTTATCTTGTGTATTTGTGTGATTCGGATATTGTGTAGATCCGATAGTGTAGATCTTGTGAGTGTGTATATCTTGTGAAGTGGTAGATTGGTTCTAGCTAATATTAGGACTCGACATTTAACTTAGTGTCGGAAAATAACGTAAGCGACGTGTAAACGGTTTTCTCCGCCTAAAAGGAGCTTGTTGACATAGTGAAATCTCGGGTCGGGTACTCGGGGAGTGAAGTAGGACGAAAATCTTGGTGTCTTGGTTTGATTGTTTCTTTCCTTATCTCTTTACATTATTATTGTTGTCATCTAATTTTAGTTTAGATAGTTATTGCTTGTTCATATTGTGAATTGGTTAAACATATAACTTGGATCTAAATATTTTTGAAAGTAAATTTAAAAAAAAACGTAAAACAAACGTGTAAACTATTCAACCCCCCTTCTAGTTTCCACAGGAGGGAGTATGAGTTATAATAGTAACGCACTCATATTAAGTACATAACAAAATACATTTAACCAAATATAATATAAAGTTCAATTTATAATTTTTATTTTCGAAGGCTTATATATACCTAAACGGGTTCACGTGTTAACCTGTTTAATATTTGTTTAACCCAAACACGACCCGTTTATTAAACAGGTTAGACATGTTAATCTATTTATAACCCAAACATGTTTATCCTCAACCAAAACCTGTTTAACTTCGTGTCGGCTTCTTGTCATTTATCACGTCGTGTCGAAAATTACCATCTCTAGTGATAATACTAGTGATTACCAGTGTTTGTTCCGGCTTATATAGCTGGCTGACTTATATGGTTTTAGGGAATTGATTTGCACACTCTGTTTTTTTATTAAGATACTCTTTTTTTTTGCATTACATGCTTGTACAGTGTGCTTTAACTGCTTGTACAGTGAGTGTCCAAATCAAAAAATTAAGTGTGCAAATCACTAGCTATGGTTTTAGGCTTATGTTTTATAAACTCACTTTTTAAGACTTATTTTAAAAAATTTCGATTTATATAAGTTTCTTATTCTTATGTCGTAATAAACTTATATAAGTCGAAAAATTTCTAACATAAAAAAAAGTAAGCTAATTATCAAGCATCCTTCACTTAGGGAGTAAATAGTAAACCGTAAAATCAAAATTATAATTTTTTTTATTGATTTCCTTTTTGGAAAAAGAAACAAACAATCAAATCAAATGTATTAATGATGATATTACCATTTTCGAGCAATACAACATAATCACCAAAACCTTCCTTCCACATGTACGCATTGTGTACACCAATCACATTGACCATCAACAACATTCCAGTCTCTTCCAATTTCAGAAAAAACGACAATAAATGCTGACGTCAGCAATTTTACTCATTTACCTTATTCACTGTCATTTCTTCCTATATTATCTCTTTATTTTTGTCCACAACATATCACTCTTTGCTCATAAGCTGATAAACCATTTAAAAATCTCTGTGAACCATTTTTTCTTATAAAAAAAAATGGGAGAGAATAGAGATGATGGTGAGTATTTTTTGGATGATTATGATGACGAAGAAGCTCAATTTAATGATGATGATGAAAATAATGACGTTGAAGATAACTATGATGATAATGAAAGTCACTCTTCTTCTTCTTCGCATTTCTCGTCTCGTCAATGGCCTCAGAGTTATAAGTAAGATTTTATATTCCCTTGTTTTACGTTTGTTTTGTCTTTACTGCATGTTATACGACCTTCTCTAACGATGCTATGGGACCCGTAAATTGTTTATTTTTAATTTAAGCATGACCGAGTGTATTTGTTTAATATAATAATGATGAACCAATTAATTAAATAGACGATTACTCGCGCATAACGGCGATAACGTACAGGGTCGTCTTTGAGGGTGTTCAAGGTGAGAATGCCCCACAATTTGTCCCAGCAGTGTTATATGCATGTGTACACATATATTTTACTTTACGAAGTCTTGAATAAGTAATATGTTGAACGTTTAGATAACTAATTGCATTATATCTTATAAACATTCGTTCTCGAAAAGCCTCGTTATGTAGTTTTTGTACACAGGGCCCTAAATTTTTTTGATTAATTTATGTGTGTAATTGTTTTTTATGTATGGGTGTTCTGGATTAAGTGAGATTGAAAAAAGTTAATAGTTTAAATAATAGTTTCATTGTTTTTTATAAGTAGAACTATTTTAGTCTAACAACATTATTCATTTATTAAGTTTTCAAGTTGACGATGATAATGTTAATCACTATTACCCCTGGCCCTGCCTTACTTTTCTAAACCAACTTTTTTTTAAGAAAAGGCCATTTTACTGTTGCAAAGAATACGTTTAATTCAGATATTTTGTTTAGTGGAGGGCAATCACCGGGTGAGTTGCCAAAATGGTGGTAAAACTCACGCGTGATAAAGGAAGGAAAAGGACCCAATGGTGACTCACTCACCATTGGTTTTTCAAGTAGGATGGCCTTATAAGTTTCAAGTAGGATGGCCTTATAAGTCAAGTTATACTAGTTTTTCAAGTAGGATTTAGCTTTGTTTAATGTTTGACTTTGATAGTCAAAGTGGACTTCTTTATATATATTGCTACTGGAATGAGTGTATTTAGCTATCTGACATGCTATCTTCTTAATTGCAGTCAGACAATTGATTCGTATTCAATCACAGCGACACCAAATTTTGGACTCCTTAGACATCCGTCTACTAGTATATATGCGTCATTGCATGATATTGGTATCGAAAGTAACTTCGATGCTGATGCAAAGGGGCGGTTGTTGTCTGAATGTGAAAAGCTTTATAGCAAAGAGGATCTGCAGAGGATATCGAGGAAGATATCGACATGGTCAGGGAAGGGTTCGTTACATGAGCAACTCGGCGAACTTCCTATAAGCCATGGATGTAGTGTTACTCAGACTGTATTCAATGGTAAGAGTTGCCACTATCAATATTTAAAAGATAAATTGTTAATTTTTAATAAACTCAATTCTCACTTTGGCTCATTTTATATCAACCTGTTGGTACATAGATCAACAGCTAGGAACCACATGTATATGCGTGTTCTTTATTTTCTGTATACTCTTACTTTTGTATTGCTGTTTGGTTTCAGTTTTCGTGACAAACACTTGATTATCTGATTGCTACTACTTTAAACAGCAGAAGCGCAATAACTTATTATTTGATTCCGATTATTTATCACATAATCGCTTAAAAGCACATCAAAATGCCCTACAATATATTGTATTTCTATTATATCTACTAATTAATATGTGGCAGTTATTAGTAAATCCTTATTTTGTAGTTCTTAATTCTACACACAAAAAAACTTATTATTGTGTTCTATGCTTTGAACAGCGGTGAATGTAATGGTGGGAGTTGGGCTTCTTTCTACACCATATACAATTGCACAAGCTGGCTGGGCAGGGTTGGGAATGTTACTCCTGTTTGGCATCATATGTTGCTACACTGCATCACTCATGAGACATTGCTTTGAGAGCAAGGAAGGCATCTTCAGTTATCCCGATATTGGAGAAGCTGCATTTGGCAAATATGGACGCCTCATTGTATCTGTAAGTTTATTTGTATAAAATTTGAATTAAGCCCTTACACGTTGATTTTGAAAGTTTGTTCCTTTTACATGCAATTTGGCTATATACAGTTTCTTTTACTAAATCTTTGTTTCTAATGCAGATTATCTTGTATACTGAGCTCTACGTAAGTCCCCATGTCCCAGCCACTGTATAACAAAGTACAAAAAGAAAACTTAAATAATCTATGATGTGTTTTTCTTCATTTCAGTCGTATTGTGTGGAATTCATTATTCTAGAAGGAGACAATCTTACTAGTCTATTCCCTGGAGCATCTTTGAATTTGGCTGGTATTAGTTTAGACTCTGCTCACTTGTTTGCAATTCTCACTGCTATCATTCTTGTACCCATTGTCTTGTTAAAGAATGTTCGAGTAATCTCTTATCTTTCAGGTATTTTACATTATTATTCTATTATTCCATGTTTATATACTTTGCTGTATGAAAATTTTATTCATATCAGCAGATGCAATTTGTTTGCAGCTACTGGTGTATTAGCTACTATTGCTGTTATATTTTGTGTGTTTTACCTTGGGACGGTAAATGTCGGCTTTCATGAAAGTGGGCCAGCAATCAAGTGGAGCGGCGTTCCATTTGCACTCGGAATCTATGTTTTTTGTTATTCTGGACATTCGGTGTTTCCTAATATATACCAGTCAATGGCGGACAAGACCAAGTTCAGAAAGGCAATGATAATAGGGTACAACCAAACATCTTTGTTTTAATTTAGAAGTGGCAAGTTTTGAAGTATATACTTATGAATGGGTAGATCTAGGTTATGTGTCATTCAAATGGGTCAAAAGATTGTTTTCTAGATATATAAGTGGGTCAAATGGGTCGAGAGTCGCCAAAGTATATATTTATGCATACAACATCCTATTTTTCTTAATCATCAAAAACTTAGATTATGATTGTAACAACATTGATTTTGAAATCATTTGTAACCCTTTGGTTATCTATGAAAAATGGACAAAAAGATGCTACTTCTGCTTTTAATCAACGGTGTCCACTCACAAGTACATTCTGAATGTTCGTTTGTAGCTATTTTATGGAATAGTTGGGCCATTCGGACTTTTCCGATTGAATGGTTCGATGGCTAAACTGCGTTATGTAACAAGTCAAGAGTATAAAAAATGCAACCTAAAAATATTGTAGGTGACGATTTCATGCATTTCCTGAGCTAATAGCTTGTGTTTTTATGTTTCACAGTTTTCTCTTGTGTTTATTGATGTATGGGGCTGTTGCAATTATGGGGTATCTCATGTTTGGTGAGAGCACGTCATCCCAGATAACATTAAACTTGCCAGATAATGCAATTGCTTCAAAAGTTGCTTTGTGGGTAGTGGTAAGTGTCAATTTATTATATTTAAGATACACAGTGAATACATATTAAGTTAACATCAAGTCTTCTGCTTATTAAATCTGCTACGGGATTAATATATGCTTTACAAATTGCAGGTCCTTAATCCATTCACCAAATATGCGCTGCTTATGAATCCATTGGCTAGTGCTATAGAGGAGCTGTTACCTGTTAGTGTTTCACGTAGTATTTGGTCTTACACTCTTCTCAGGACAGCACTAGTCATATCTACTGTTTGTGTTGCAATTCTTATTCCGTTCTTTGGTAAGCCTCCATGATATCATTAATTATGTATCATATTGTTCATGCCTTAGTATTTCCCTATTCATGCTCCATTTAGGGGGTATTTGATGCGTATTTGAATTATAATTTGATAATTAGGTCATGCTTTTCATTATTTCACTATCTAGGGGTCAATAATATGTTTAAATGGAAACAGGAAGTTGAGCTGGAAATTAGTAGAAATAGCAATAGCAATAGAAGATAAAAGCTTATATTCGTGAGATAAGCTGACATTCCTAAATAACGGTTTACTTTCGAGAGTTAAACCAACACTCCTAATGATACTCAATTCATATTCTCCATATTTCTTTTGAATATTGCAAAATAAAATAGTTCTCCTTATCCTTAGTTATATAAGTCCAACTGTCCAGCAATACTAACTTAAATGAAATACAAATACCAATTTGCCCTACTTTAGCCTTCGCTGCAGATAACCATAGCAGCAGTTTGCTGCAGGGATCTCTCAGTATTTACCCATAACTAAATTCTGATATTTTTACCAAGTCTGGCAGTTTTATACAATCACTCTTAATTCTTAAACCTCTGTTTATTCAAACTTTAAAGAGCAGAAACATATACGAAACTACTTTCTTCATCCCATTATACTAAAACTGAGTTTCTGATTATCATAATTCACATAATAACCTTCAATTAGCACATCCAAACACCTTACATGAAGTCTATCAAACCAACAATGCTAAAATGCTATGCACTACTTATAGTTCCAAATTCATGACACGGGTTCTTGTAATAATCCTCTGAAGTTTCAATGTCCATGACAGTGAATTGAGAAATTAGGAAGAATAATTAAGGTTTAAGAAGTGTTAAGAAATAACTATGAACCTGAGTTTAGTCAATGGCATGGTTACCTAATGAAAATTTCTAGTTGGAAAAGCTAAACGGCTAAACCTATCATGTCTAGGAGTTTGGTTCAGACATCTGGACAACTGGCCACTTTTCAACAAATGATTGTGGTATATGTAAACCATATTCATAAACCGAGTCTTTTATGTTTCAACTGCAGGTGCTGTGATGGCTTTGATGGGATCACTACTATGTGTAATGGTGGTAAGTATCCACCCTAATCTTGTGATGACTATATTTATGGAAGATTTATTATTTCACTGTTTACAAATTGAATTTCCTATGGGCGTCCCTAACTCGTGTAACAGTCAATTGGGAATTATGTCACAGGAGACATTTGCCATCACATTCTACTAATAAGAACCTGTGATCTCTCCATATCTTTATCTTAAATTTAAGTATTGGTGTTCATATCTATTCTAATGAAAATAACTAATACTACGGATTATAGTAGTCATTTACACATGTTAAGTTATTCTTGTCATCTCAAACCTTTTCAACTTATAACTTTCACCGCTATTCAGCTTTGAGTAGCTTTCTAATATCACTATATCAGATTGGCACATGAGTAAAAGTGCAAGAATAACGGTGAATAGTTGTGTGATAAGACTATCATGGCCAAATATTCTTGCAAGGCATTTTGTATATGTTATGCTTCTAATAGCTAAGAAAGAAGAAACCAACAAAAATAAGCATGAGGTTATAAGCAGAGCTATGATCGGCTATCTTTAGTTCTTTGTGCATTACAACTATGTTCAGTAAAACATCTTAATTCTATTCCCTAAATGCAGGCAATGGTAATGCCAGCCCTGTGCTTTCTCAGAATTCAAGGGAGTAAGGCAACAACTACACAGGTAAATTGCGGGTCAGAACAGTATCATTTTCTTATACCCGTTAACGTATGACTGAGGTTGATTCCGGCTGTGTTTTGATCTTAAACGGGTCAACATGGGAAATAAAACCTTAGCTAAAACGGAAGAGGTTCAAAAGTTGCCCAAAGTTTACTTTTATGGATACAAACTGTGAACAGGAAATGTTTGGGTCAACCCAACCATGCCCAACCCATTTTACACCTCTCATACATTGTTTATTGATAGATAACTTTTTTTAAGTGATGTTTTATTTGGTGATGCAGATTGGTTTGAGTATTTGCATTATTGTGGTTGGCGTCGTTAGTGCTCTTGTGGGAACTTACTCATCATTAGCAAGCATTGCTACAAGTTATTGAGACTATGCCTACAAAGAGATTACTCATGACAATTTAGCTCTAGAAGATAATATGCATATCTATTGAGGGAAATGCACAATGTTAGAATTATATTCTGCCAACTGATTTTGTTGTGAATTGAACCTAGAATGTGGTTACTCGAAATTTATCAGTTGCCTTTTCTTCTATGGAGCATCTTTTATTCGTTTTTTTTGTTTGTGTGTGTAGGCTTTCTGTATCCTGTTAGATCCGGAATAACCCGGATCTAAAAAAAGATTAATAAGTAACTTATCCAAAGGATTAATTTACCGAGTTAAATGAACAGTTATATCAAAATCTACAACTATGTAAAAAAACTCTGAATCATCTTCTACGTATTTGGAATAAGGGCTGTTTGGCAAAGAGCTTTTTTGAGTATTTAGAGCTGCAAGCTTTTTATTTTACCAAAAAAGCTACTACAAACTACTTTTTATTTTACCAAAAAAGCTACTTCAAACTAAAAATCTTTGTGAAGAACAATCAAATAACATACATGAAAAGAGAAAGAGGTGGTTTTAGAGAGAAAGTGGTTAAAGAGAGGTGGTTTTAGAGAGAGAGTGGTTGGATGAACATTTTAGAAAGAGAAAGAAACTTGAAAGGAAACTTGTATTATGTGTGTGAAAAAATGAACATCCAACACCCTTTCTATGGCATGGAAAGGGTTTAAATACCACCATTGTGGCCGACCATGGAGAGCTTGTGGGCTTTTCATGGGCCTTTTGGCCCAATTAGATTACTAACATAGCACTTGACTAACTACGGGCGTTGACTAACTATTATTGAAAGTGACCGATACTTTTCGTGTTTCTAACAATCTCTCCCTAAGGGAGGTCACTCCAATTTACAAAGACTTAAACCTAGCATACTATGCTTTAACTTTAGTCTTGAGCTCGTAGTCTTCTTTTTCTTTTTCCATTCTCTTGTGAATATGGCTTAGTGATCATTGACTTTAGGCTTGAGCTTGTTCTTTTATCTTGGCCTGTATGTGAATATATGATCTTGAGCTTCTTGAGATCATCAACCAAGCATAATCTCTTTTCACCATCTTGTAAACTTTGCCATCTTGTGAACTTGTGACTTTTAGACCGACATGCTCATAATGTTGTTGTTTCTTGGTCTTGAAAGCTTGAATAAGACATCTTTCTTGAGATTCTTTAACTTTAACACTTTGTCACTTCGAGAAAGACGTTCGGTATCAGAGTGACAGAAACTTCTTTGAAATTCTTTGACTTTAATATTTTGTCACTTTAAGAAAGACATACGGTATCAGAGTAACGGAAGTCTTGAAACATGTACATGATCTTTCATGATGTCTTAACTTTTTTGGTCGAGTATGAGCATGTGGTTATGAATCTTTGAGACAACTGGAATCAGGTACCTTCACCTTCATCTTTAAATATCTTGCATTAAAACAGTTAGCAATACATCAGAGGGACGAATACGGCTT
>BQNB010148689.1:0-12660 GCA_026074375.1 Tanacetum coccineum | reverse complement strand
GTTGAAACACAAAAACTAGAGCTTAAAGTCTACAGCAGGAAACCCAAAAATGTTAAAAATGTAGGTTCGAGTAAAAAGGCTAAGATTGTAGAATTTAAGAATGCTAACCAATCGGAACCCATTCATACTTGGGGATCCAATGCTACAGATATTCCATCTTCTTCTTCTCTTGTCATGACAGGTTGTCTAGATTGTACTCTAGTATCTAGACTCCGGATGTTCGAAACATATGACAGGGAACCGCTCTCAGCTCATGAACTTTGTTAGTAAATTTCTAGGTACTGTTAGATTCGGGAATAACCATATTGCAAGAATTATGGGGTATGATGACTATCAACTGGGAAATGTTACTGTTTCAAGAGTATACTACGTTGAGGGGCTTGGACATAACTTGTTTTCTATTGGTTAATTTTGCGATGCGGATCTTGAAGTTGCATTTTGGAAAAACACTTGCTTTATTCATAATTTAGAAGGTGTTGATCTACTTTTTGGATCTCGAGACACAAATTTGTACATAATTTCTCTTGATGACATGCTTAAAATATCTATGATCTATCTTCTATCCAAAGCGTCACAGACTAAGAGCTGGTTATGGCACCGTCGGTTATCACACCTCAACTTCGGTACTCTTAACAAGCTAGCTAAAGACGGTCTTGCACAAGGCATTCCAAGACTTAAATTTCAGAAAGATCATCTATGTTCAGCATGTGCATTAGGAAAAAGCAAGAAATTCTCTCATCAACCCAAAGCTGAAGACACTAACTAGGAGAAACTATATCTTTTGCATATGGATTTGTGTGGCCCGATACGTGTGGCGAGTATT
Organism: Tanacetum coccineum; assembly: GCA_026074375.1. NCBI lineage: Eukaryota > Viridiplantae > Streptophyta > Magnoliopsida > Asterales > Asteraceae > Tanacetum > Tanacetum coccineum. The sequence continues at coordinate 11,837 of BQNB010148689.1, read as the reverse complement.
AACGAGAAAAGGTATATCTTAGTGATTGTCGACGATTACTCAAGATTTACTTAGGTCAAATTTTTGAGGACAAAAGATGAAGCTCCTGAGGCCATCATTAAATGCATCAAAAATATTCAAGTTCATTTGAATGCCACTGTCCATAATGTTTGAACAGATAATGGAACCGAATTTGTCAATCAAACACTTCATGAATTTTATGAAAATGTTGGCATCTTGCATCAAACATCTGTTGCCTGCACTCCTCAGTAGAACGACATTGTCAAAAGGCAAAACCGAACTCTTATAGAAGCTGCTCGTACAATGTTAATATTTTCTAACTCTCCATTAGTTTTATGGGTTGAAGCAATCAATACAGCCTATTACACCCAAAACCGCTCTTTAATCCGCCTTCGATACAACAAAACTCCATATGAGCTTATGCAAGATAAGAAACCGGATTTATCATTCTTTCATGTCTTTGGTGCACTCTGTTATCCTACCAATGACAATGATGACCTGGGTAAATTAGATGCAAAAGCTGACATAAGTATTTTCGTTGGTTACGCGCCCGCAAAGAAAGCATTCAGAATCTACAACAAAAGAACTCGGAAAATTATAGAAACAATTCATGTGACATTCGATGAGCTGACATCTATGGCTTCTGAACAATTCAGTTCAGGACCCAGGCTTCATTCTATGACTCCTGCAACATCCAGTTCAGGACTCGTTCCAAACCCTATTCCTCAACAACCTTGTATTCCACCACCAAGAGATGATTAGGATCACTTGTTTCAACCTATGTTCGATGAATACTTCACTCCTCTATTCATTGTTGTTTCTCTAGTTCAAGAAGCTGCTGCTCTAAGAGCTGTAGTTTTAGCTGATTCTCCTGTGTCAACTTCCATTGATCAAGATGCTCCATCAACAAGTATTCCATCAACACAAGAACAAGAACATTCTCCAAACATTTCTCAAGGTTTTGAAGAATCACCAAAAACACCAACTTTTTGTGATGATCCACTTCATGAATCTCTTCATGAAGACTCAACTTCTCAATGATCATCATCAAATGTGAGACAAACCCACACTCTATTTGAACACCTTGGTAGATGGACTAAGGATCATCCTATAGCAAACGTAGTCGGCAATCCTTCTCGCTTTGTCTTTACAAGAAAGCAACTCCAAACTGATGCCATGTGGTGTTATTTTGATGCCTTCCTGACTTCGGTAGAACCAAAGAACTTCAAACAAGCAATGACCGAACCATCATGGATCAATGCAATGCAAGAAGAAATTCATAAATTTCAAAGACTAGAAGTTTGGGAATTGGTGCCGTGTCCATATAAAGTGTTATTGATAAAACTAAAGTGGATTTATAAGGTTAAGACGGATGCATTTGGTAGGGTACTAAAGAATAAGGCTAGACTAGTTGCTCAAGGATTCAGGCAAGAAAAGGGAATCAATTTCAAGGAATCATTTGCACCGGTTGCTAGAATAAAGGCCATCTGTATCTTCATAGCAAATGCCGCTCATAAGAATATAATGATCTACCAAATGGATGTCAAAACGGCTTTCTTAAATGGCGAGCTCAAAGAAGAGGTCTACATTTCTCAACCAGAAAGATTTGTTGATCAGGACAACCCATCGCATGTATACAAGCTCAAAAGGGCCCTCTACGATCTCAAACAAGCACCACATGCATGGTACAACATGATGTCAAGCTTCCTAATCTCACAACATTTCTCCAAAGGTATAGTTGATCTAACACTCTTCACATGGCAAGCTGGAAAAATGACTTATTACTGGTACAAATTTATGTTGACGATATAACATTTGCATCCACTAATACTGCCATGTGTAATAAGTTTGCTAATCAGATGACCACTAAGTTCAAGATGTCAATGATGGGACACATGTCATTCTTTTTAGGATTGTAAATTTTTCAAAGTCCCAAAGGCATCTTTATAAACCAATCTAAATATGCTTCTGAAATTGTTAAAAAATATGGTATGCTAAAACCCGACACCCCGGTGGCGGCTGCCACCCAAACCAAATACCTCTTTTTGCGGCTTTCCTGCCACCGAACAAACAAACACCCCTTGTGGTACAAAACCCAACCCCGGCTGTTTCGACAGCCATACCCTACGCACCCAACCCCCGGCTGTTTCGACAGCCATACCCGACGCACCCATCCGCTAATATTAAAACCCAACGGACCCTTGTCGTGGTGGCTGTGGATAATACCACCGAAACAGACACCCTCGTGGTGTGTCGATGAAAATGATGGTGGTGACAAGATGATGATGATGGGGTGGAGGTGGTGACGTGGGTGGAGGTGGTGGTTTAGGTGTGGGGAGGCAGCGGCGGTAATGGTGGTGACAGTGGGGTGGCGGTGGTGGCGAGTGGCGGAGAGTGAGTATGAGGATCGGGTAGATCGGTTGATGAGGTTCATTTTTGGTCTTGGCCGGAAAAGTCCGCCGGAAAAGTTTTTCGGCGGCGGCAGTGGTGGCCGGCAGCGGGGTAGGGCTGCCGGAATTTTTGAGGGAGAGAGAGTAATATATGTGTGTGTTTATATTTTGTAAAAAATGAAAATAATGTGTAAAGTTTTTATATTTATATAAAAACTTATAATAAAAATGACATGTTTAATATAGTTGAGGGTTTAAATAGAAAATATTACCACAGGGACCATATGTGTAATTGTTGAGAAACTTTTATAATATATTGGTTCGGGACTCGTTTGAATGACTTAACGGATGATTCAACGCACGAGACTTGTGCCATTGTTTTCTAAATCATTTTTCTGATAAAAATGAGTATTCACTCGACTAATTTTCATAAGTTTATAGATTTATTAAAGTTTATTATTTATTTGTATATTCGAGAAGCTTGTCCGTAAAATGGATCCTTTTTACTCGAAATTATTTACGTCTTCAAACAATACGTCACTGATTAAAAATGTTAAATAATTTATTAAATATTATTATTTATTAAAACGTGAAATTAAATGTAACTTAATTATTTTTGTTGCCGAAGTACTCGTTCTGATCTAAAATCTTGTGAGGGCATTTCTCGTACCTTCTGAGTGTTTTAGGGTCTCGGTCAAAACTAAAAAGTTGTAGGATGTCGTTTTACTACAAATTGCTTTAGAGTCCGCTCCCTCCCCCCCCCCCCCCCCCCCAGAATAATAAAGTGCTTTAGATGGTCGTTCTTTAAGTCTAGACAAGACCCTAAAAGTCAAGATTTGAAATGTCATTCAAAATTTTGAAATTCTCGGATGTTACAGTTTGATCTACTTTCCAGATCCGAGACACAAATTTGTACCACAAGTTCTATTGTGACATGTTAAAACATATCGATTGTATTATCCTAAAGCGTCAAAGACGATGAGCTGGTTATGGCCCTGTCGGTTATCACATCTCAACTTCGGTACTCTTATCAAGCTAGCTAAATACGGTCTTGCACGAGGCATTCCAAGACTTAAATTTCAGAAAGATCATCTGTGTTCAGCATGTACATTAGGAAAAAGCAAGAAATCCTCTCATCAACCCAAAGCTGAAGACACTAAGCATGAGAAACTATATCTTTTGCATATGGATTTGTGTGGCCCAATGCGTGTGGCGAGTATTAACAAGAAAAGGTATATCTTAGTGATTGTTGACGATTACTCAAGATTTACTTGGGTCAGATTTTTGAGGTCAAAAGATGAAGCTCCTGACGTTATCATTAAATGCATCAAAATTATTCAAGTTCGTTTGAATGCAATTGTCTGTAATGTTCGAACGGATAATGGAACAGAATTTGTCAATCAGACACTTTGTGAATTTTATGAAAATGTTAGCATCTCGCATCAAACATCTGTTGCCCGCACTCCTCAGCAGAATGGCATTGTCTAAAGGCGAAACCGAAGTCTTGTAGAAGCTGCTCGTACAATGCTAATATTTTCTAAAGCTCCATTATTTTTATGGGCCGAAGCAATCAATACAGCCTGTTACACCCAAAACCGTTCATTAATCCGCCTTCAATACAACAAAACTCCATATGAGCTTATGCAAGATAAGAAACCAGATTTATCATTTTTCCATGTCTTTGGTGCACTCTGTTATCCTACCAATGACAATGACGACCTGGGTAAATTAGATGTAAAAGCTAACATTGGTATTTTCGTTGGTTACGCGCCCACAAAGAAAGTGTTCAGAATCTACAACAAAAGAACTCGGAAAATTATAGAAACAATTCATGTGACATTTGATGAGCTGACAGTTATGGCTTTTGAACAATTTAGTTCAGGACTCGGGCTTCATTCTATGACTCCTGCTACATCCAGTTCAAGACTCATTCCAAACCCTATTTCTCAACAACCTTGTATTCCACCAAAAAAAGAATGATTGGGATCGCTTTTTTTAACCTAAGTTCGATGAATATTTAAATCTCAATCTATTGCTGTTCTCCAGTTCAAGATACGTGCTACGAGAGCTTAGTTTAGCTGATTCTTTGTGGACAACTTCCATAGACTAGGATGCTCATCAAACAAGTAATTCCATAAACACAAGAACAAGAACATTCTCCAAACATTTCTCAAGGTTTTGAAGAATCACCAAAAACACCAATTTTTCGTGATGATCCACTTCATGAATCTCTTCATGAAGGCTCGACTTCTCAAGGATCATCATCGAATGTGAGACAAACCCATACTCTATTTGAACACCTTGGTAGATGGACTAAGGATCATCCTATAGCAAACGTGATCGGCGATCCTTCTCGCTCTGTATCTATGAGAAAACAACTCGAAACTGATGCCATGTGGTGTTACTTTGATGTCTTCCTAACTTCGGTAGAACCTAAGAACTTCAAACAAGCAATGACCGAACCATCATGGATCGATGCAATGCAAGAAGAAATTCATGAATTTCAAAGATTAGAAGTTTGGGAATTGGTGCCGTGTCCAAATAAAGTGTTATTGATCAAACTAAAGTGGATTTATAAGGTCAAGACAGATGAATTTGGCGGGGTACTAAAAAATAAGGCTAGACTAGTTGCTCAAGGATACAGGCAAGAAGATGGAAACGATTTCGAGGAATCATTTGCATCGGTTGCTAGAATAGAGGCCATCCGTATCTTTGTAGCAAATGCCGCTCATAAGAATATGAAGATCTACCAAATGGACGTCAAAACGGCTTTCTTAAATCGCGAGCTCAAAGAAGAGGTCTACATTTCTCAACCAGAAGGATTTGTTGATCAGGACAACCCATCGCATGTGTACAAGCTGAAAAATGCCCTATACAGTCTCAAACAAGCACCACGTGCATAGTACGACATGTTGTCAAGCTTCTTAATCTCATAATATTTCTCCAAAGGTGCAGTTGATCCAACACTCTTCACACGGCAAGATGGGAACGACTTATTACTGGTACAAATTTATGTTGACGATATAATATTTGCATCCACTAATACTGCCATGTGTAATGAGTTTGCTAATTAGAGGACGCTATGTTTAAGTTGTCAATTGATGGGGGCAGATGTCTTCTTTTTAGGATTAAAAATTCTCAAAGCCTAGAGGTATCTTTTTAAACAATCTAAATATGCTTCTAAAATTGTTAAAAAATATGGTTTGCTTACTACTGATTCTGTCGACACACCTATGGTAGAAAAGATTAAACTGGATGAAGATCTACAGGGGAAACCAGTTGATGCTACACTTTACCGTGGCATGATTGGTCCCTTATTGTATCTTACATCCAGTAGACCTGACCTTATCTATGCAGTCTGTTATGTGTTAGTATCAGACAAAGTATCGAAAATTATTAAAGCAATGAACGAATCTTTTGATACTCTTAGGGAACCATCAACTATGGTCTTGGTACTCAAGGACACCGATTGTCACTTACAAGGCATATGCAGATTGCCACGAATTCACGAGGTGTCAGGACACTTAGCGTATTACATCAGAATAGCGATCAGTTCTTAGGTGACAATTGTGAGCTGTCATCCAGAAGCAAAAGTGCATGCCATCTTGAATACAGAGGCTGAATTATATTGCCTTATCTGTGTTGTGCTCAAATCCTATGGATGCGTCACAGCTATCAGATTATGGCTTTTAATTCAATAAGTTTCGATGTTACATGCGACATCACGTGGTGCGATTGATATTATGTTACAACAATTTTAAATCATGAGCCAAGCACATCGATGTTCGCTACCATTTTATAAAGGAGCAAATGAAGATTGGAATCGTGGAGCTATACTTTGTTCGGACTGAATACCAACTGGCTGTCATCTTCACCAAGCCTTTGCCACGAAATAGAATTTAATTTCTTGATCAAAAAGCTTGGTAAGGTATGAGAAGCATGTCTCCGAAAACGTTAAAATGTCTGGCAGAGGAAATGGACGGGTGATGGTGGTAACTCATATCCTGTATATATGTATATATGAAAACATAAAAAATCCAAATAGATTTTTCATTTTTATAAAAAATTTAAAAAAAGAAATAAAAACCAAAAAAATTTATAAAAAATGCACAAATATGTTTTTATGACATGCTTTCTAGCATCGATAATATTTACGGCTTCATAAATGTCATTTAATAATGGCACAAAGCTGTAAATAAAGTTCGAATAGAAAACATGTCATATGGCATGCTATTATTTTGGATAGCAACCCGATCATCATCTTAAAGGTAAGTATTTCAAAACGAAAACCTAACCTCACAACGGGAAATTTATTTTTCTCGAGAATGAATTACTTCATATTCATTCAAAGGCTTATGATTACTTTGCATCACAACCCGTGCTTCCTATATTCCATTAGTGTACGTGTCAGTGCGCTTATGTGTCAAAATAAGAGAAATATTATTTCTTGGGTGTTGATTTTCAAAAATAATATAATCATCTTCAGAAATTCATCAGAAAAATTCATTTCCAAAGACATTTGACCACTAAAACAATGACTACAGCTCTTTAAATTGAAAACGGGTCATTGTTTGAGGCGGAGAAAATGTCAAATATCTTCTTCAAAAAAGTCAATTTGTGATAAAAGAAAACGGTTTTAAACAATAAATGGTGAATAATTAAAGGAGAGTTAATTAATTTTAACTCAATCGGGCTTTATTTGTTATGTATTTAATTCTTTAATGGTATTATTGCAAAATGTGAGACTTTTTCTTGATTATTAACCCTTAGGGACTAGTTTTGCCATTAATGAAACTAATTTTTACCTTAGGTTAAATTCATTAGGAAAATAGAAGTATCACAAAACCTCAAGGGGTATTTTTGCCAAAAACCCAAAAGTTTTAAAACAAAAACATCCCCTTCCCCGTTTCTTATACACACACGAACACACTCACTCCTTTCCTCCATTGTTGATTTTTTTTCAAGACCTTCAAGAACTAATTCAACCTTCGTTTAAACCTTAAGGTACACTTGTTTAATGTTAAAACTTCCATATATCTGACCTAATCTTGGAATTATGCTCGAAAAAACCCCAAAATTTGACCTAACTTTCGTCACCCTAAAAAGTAGATGTATTGTTAAATTGATTGAGGGGTTTTAGTTCTTTAGGGTCTAGATGTTGTACCTATAACAGTTTTTAATGGGGATAACGTATTCATACGTGTTGATTGATTCTTGATGTCGAACTAATAGAAAATGGTCATGAACTTGTAAAAGTTCATGGGTTTGGGTTTAGAATTGCTTAAATGGCTGTTCGTGTGAATTTGAGTGTCCTTAAACATCTTAGTACGTTAAAATCTTAAATATCTTGGTTTTTATGTTTATGTGAGTCGAATAAGTCAAAAGGCATGATTTTTGTGGTTAATTCATGAGTTAAATGTGTTAAAATGTTTCCTAGATGCTATGTGATCATGTTAAGATGGATAGTGATGGTTGAAAAGGTGTAAAATGTTGGTGTAAGTGTTACACATGCGAACTATACATATTCATATAGGCGAACTATACACTAATCTTAACACATGCGAACTATACATGTTCACATAGGCGAACTATACACTAATGTTAACACATGCGAACTATACATGTTTACATAGACGAACTATACACTAGTGTTAATGCAGGCGAATTATACACATATACATAGGCGAACTATACACGTGGCTTAATACATGGGAATTAGACACAATTGTATAGGCGAACTATACACTTGGATCAACACAGGTGAACTATACACTTATAAAGGGTGAACTATACATGATTTTTTCTAGAAGAACTAATCTCGTAATCTTGGTAATCAAATCTCGTAACCTAATCTAAGTATAATTATACCTTAACTTGTCACTTAGTGATTAATTTAGGTCTAGTTTTCCTTAGAAATCTTTAGTGATTTCCTTAGTTTCTATGGATTGCCTATAGTTAGTGTGTTGTTTGATTATGTGTTTCTTTTGGTCTCATGTGTGTTAATATTTTGCCTAGTATATGTGTGCATAATTCCTAGTGTGAATCAGTCGTGCATCTATAATCATTCGTCATGATCTAGATTGTCTTTTAGTAATATATATATATATATATATATATATGCTTGTATATGAACTGTATGTGACAAATCTTAACAGAATCATGTCTTCCATTACTGCTCAACAAACCAAACTTAATCTGGAACTTGTTCCCAATGAGAAAAGACTTGAGATTAGAAAATACAACGGAAGACTCAATCCTATAAAGATACAAAGAGAACCCAGATTTCAAGTCGTTCTGGATGCTCTTGCTCTCACTCCATGCTACTTTGCCTTTCTCACCACTGCAAATGTTCCAGAAGTGTACACGAACCAATTCTGGGATTCTAATTACAAGCATGACACTTTCTACAAATTCAAAATGGACAAAAGGAACAGATTCAAACTTACTCTGGAAATCTTCAGAGATATCTTTAAGATCTACCCTAGAGTACAGGGTCAAGACTTTGATGCACTTCCTACTGATGAAGAAATTGTGTCTTTCTTAAGAGAACTTGGTCACACCGGGGAAATCAATTCTCTTAATGATGTTGTTGTTGATCAGATGCATCAACCTTGGAGAAATTTTGCTGCCCTCATTAACAGAAGTTTATCTGGAAAGACAACTAGTCTTGACAAGCTTCATCTCTCCAGAGCACAAATCTTTTAGGGTATGTACCATCAGAAGAATGTAGACTATGTTGAACCACTTTGAGAAGATTTCATTTACCAGATTGACAACAAAGCTTATAAAAAGCAATAGAAGATGTACTACCCTCGATTCACCAAAGTTATCATTCACTACTTCCTTACTCAAGACAAGGCTGTCTCCTGGAGAAACAAGATCGGGATGCACACCTCCAAGGATGACTATCTGATAAACACTTTAAGATTTGTCTCTATAAAAGAAGCAACTCAAATCTATGGTGATGTTCTTCCTGAATCATTAACCAGTCCTGAGATGAAGGAAACCAAAGCTTACAAGACTTACCTTGGTTTCGCTACAGGAGCTACACCTCCTAAGAAGGCGCGAAAGTTCAAGAAGCCTGCATCTCCTCAACTCACTATTATCTTAGTTTTACGTGAAGAACCTACGATGATGACAAAGAGAGTTAAGAGACCTGTAAAGAAGTCTACTAAGGCTCCAGCAGGAGGTGTTGTCATTAGAGAAACTCCTGAGATGCCATTGTCTAAGAAGAAGGAAAAGATGTTTGTTGAGAAGCGCAAAGGAATTGATCTGCTCTCTGAAGTGGCATTAACTGAAGAAGCTTAGTATGAAGAAGTTAGAAAGAAGAGCTTGAAGGACTTTCACACGACTCATTCAAGGGGTTCTGGTACTGTTATGAAAACTGCTCTAAGTGCTGCAAAGATCAAACCTTCTGTTACAAATGAAGGAACTGGTGTTAAACCAGGGGTTCCCGATGTGACTGAAGAAGAATCATTTGAATGTGAAGCTGAATCTTGGGGAATTGATGAAGATGACAACAATAATGAACAAGACTCTAAAAGTGAAAGAAGTGATGAAAAGAATGACAATGATGATAAAAATACCCAATTTGACAATGAAAAAGGGTTAAATTCCGAGCATGAAACTATGAAAATGAATCGGATTCTGAATTTGATCATCAGGAGAATGAAGAAGAAGATGAAGATGATGAAGAAAAAGAGGAGGACGAGTTTGTTAAAACCTCGTCCAACGATTCTGATGATGAAGATGAAGCAAAGATTACTGATAAAGCTAAAGGTGATGAAGATGAAGAGATGGATTATACTTCCAGTCAGCTATACGATGATGTAGATATACAGCAGAATAAACCAGTTCAAGCTGATGATGAAACGATTCAAAAGGAGGGTACCGATGCTGAATTGACTAACATTCAACAAGGGAATGAAAATCCGGAGATCTCTCAAGTCATAGAAGATGCTTATGTGACACTTTCTACTGTTCCACAGAAGACTGAAGTCCTAGTTAACGGCTCTTCTCACTCATCCGACTTGGCATCTAAATTCTTGAATTTTTCAGATATTCCCCATACTTATGTTGAAATTGTTTCTGCAATGGATGTTCACGTCCATCATGAAGTACCAAGCCAGCAAACACTCACACTCCTTACTGTACCTGTCTCAGTTATCACCGATTCTTCACCAGTATACTCCACCGCCATCCCACAATCATTACCATCCTTTACTCATCTACCCTAACAATCAACATCCACACCTCCACCAACAACTGAAGCTACAAATCCTCAATCCTCACTTCCTGATTTTGCATCCGTCTTTTAATTGAACAACAGAGTCTCGGCTTTAGAGAAAGATGTTTCTGAACTCAAAAAGGACGATCCTCTTAAAATTAAAGTGACTGCTCTAGTAGATGAACATCTAGACGCAAGACTCAGAGCCACCAGAGATGAGTTCATAAGCTACCTTTCGGCATCCATTACTGCTAGGATCACTAAGTAAGTCAAGATTCAATTTTCTCAGATTCTGCCAAAGGAAGTATCTAACTTTGCTCCTCCAGAGATCCAACGCATGGTTACTAAGTCACTTGAAGAATCTATTCTAACCAAGGAGTCTTCTCAACCACAATCTTCATATGAGGCTGCTGCAACGCTTACAAAATTTGAGTTGAAGAAGATTCTGATCGACAAAATAGATAAAAGTGAATCATATCTGGCAGCTCCTGAACTCAGAGAATGCTATGAAGGATGGATAAAATCTTATGATCTCGACAAGACTCTCTTCTCTACTTATGGTAAAGTGTATTCGTTGAAGAGAAGCCGAAAAGATAAAGATAAAGATGAAGACCCTTCCACTGGATCAGACCGAGGGTTGAATAAGAGGAAGACTAGCAAGGATGCAGAACTAATGAAAGGTTCGAAAGCCAAAGAATCACAGTCTGACTCATCCAAAGGCACCAAGTCTCAACCAAAATCTTCTAGAAAGTCTGTTCAATTAGAGGTACCAGAGTTTGAGGTTGCAGATTCAGATATGCCATAATATCAAGAAGGGAATATGGGTAATGAAGATGATGAACCCATGAAAGAGACTGTATGTAAACAAGACTAGTTCACCAAACCTACACAACCTCAAGAACCCACTGATCCTGATTGGAATGTTGGCAAGACTCCACATCAAGGACAAACTCAAAGCTGGTTAATGACTCTTGCATCTTCTGCTGATAAACCATCAAAGACCTTTTGATGAATTGATGAGCACTCTTATAGACTTCTCTGCATACATCATGAATAGCCTGAAAATGACCAATCTTACTCAAGAAACCCTATTAGGACCAGCATTCAGACTTCTAAAAGGTACACGTACCAATTATGCAAAGTGAGAATATGAATTTGAAGAATGTTACATGGCTCTTTCCGAAAAACTTGATTGGATGAATCTAGAAGGCGGTGACTAT
>BQNB010148687.1:0-16266 GCA_026074375.1 Tanacetum coccineum | reverse complement strand
GAGTCGCGATCGTACCGCGTTTGGGTACGAACGATCCGAAACGCGAAACGCGGCCGAGTCAGCGTTTCCTGTGACTTTGCTCCATTGTACGGCAAATTAGGAGCTCCGATTAGGTAATTTCTGTACGAAGAAAGACTGTAGTTTACACACGGGTGGAAACAGGGACAGAGCTTGAACACTTTTACCAGAGGGGCCAACGTATAACGTGATAATTTTAGGGGGGCTAATTTACAGCTTTTCCAACATGTTATATGGAAGAAACTATTACTATAAGTAAAAAGCTAAAATTTATGCTTTGATGTCAAAAATAATGGGTGGGGGGACAGCCCCCCTCCACAATACTTCGTCCATGGTTGGAAAGACAAAGTGTAAGGTAGGATAGTGAACCAACGGGTTAAGAGAGCTAAAAATCAACATAATCTTAGAGAGTACAATGGTCTTATGCAACCTTTAACCCCAAGCTTTAGAACATCAGCATCTCCTTTTTACGATGCCGAGATCATCAAGTATTCAAAAAATCACTCTCTCTTGGTGCCACATTACTTGGTTACTCTAATAGTTCCTACATGCTGCACTGGTTCCACCTCACCATTTGGATGTCCTGGAACTAGCTAGACTAATTATCCATTTGGTTCATTTTTGTGCAGGGATCAAGTAGCAGATATGTGAATACGTCATACTGAAAGCCTTTGATTGGGTGGTAAGAGGGGGTCTTTGCCAAGCACTTTAGCGGATCAAGTATCAAATGGCTTAATCATTTGAACCAGGATCTGTTGGTCATATGTATTTGCAGCATTTAAACTTAAGTCTTAATCTTTATAAGCTACACCTCATACGTTCTAACCTGAATACATCTATGCCAAAATCCCACTAGTCTTAATCTTTATCGGCAAAAACTACTGCAAACCCGTAGTACTTTAAGAAGTATTTCCTTATTTAAAGTTCAAAATAATAGTTCTGGTTTTCAAACATAATCCAAAGTGCGTCACAATTTGCCTGGTACTTACGGATATAATAATATATTTGTTGATTGGCAAACAAACATCTAATGGAACAAAAAGATAACAAAACAAGACTAAGATATGCATATAAAACAAACACATGCAACCATTTCAAAAGTTGAGCAATTGAGCAGCCAGTGTAGTCAAAAGCGAGAAAAGCAAGCGCTTAAGCGAGTGTTTAAAAAAGCGCGCCCAAGGCGCGCATGCGCGCCTGAGGGCAGATGCACTACCCTATTGCATCAGACACCCTGATGTATTGCGATCACGAGATGCGTGGTGAGGCGCACGCATCAGGCACGCATTAGCTAATGCGTGCATCGGCGCTTTTTTGCGCATCATGTACTTGGGCCTTATAAAGTAAAATTGGTATTACTAATGCGTATTGGGCCTACTTCTAATGGCCTTTACTTTCAATGAAGAGCTTAGGATTGATGTTGATGATGACGAGGATGAAAATGACTTACTAGTTTAGTCTTAGAGGAGTTAGAGACACAAACCTTTCCATGGATGCTTTTGATTTGCTTTTAATTATTCAAAAAGATAACACTTCTGATTTTTTTTCGACTATTTATGTATTTTAGCGATATGAAATCGGGGAACTATGAAAATGCATGATATCTTTTGATAGTAAATGTGGTATCATTGTGTTTTGTGCACTATATATAATTTACAAGTTTAATTTTATAAGTGTCGCCTCGGGTACGTGATGCGCGCGCTTTCGCCTCGACGCCTCGCGCCTCGGCTTTTTGACCCTAATTGCATCGACGCGCATCGCGCTTTTTAAAACCCAGGCGTTTTGCCCTAAAGCGCTTTGATTCCAAAGAAGCGAGGCATTTTACTAGAGCGATAAAAAGCGTTGTTAGGTGACCAAGAAGCGACCGAAAAGCGCTCGCTTTTTTCTATAACGGCTAGTTAATAAAATTTTAGCTAATGAAATTTTATTGCCAGCCCTATTCTTCTAAATTAGGTTAAATAATTACAAAAATAACCCTTTAATATAATATTATAACTACTACACTTATAAATAATTATTAATTACATAATCCTCTCTCGCCGGGTTCAAAGTTCCACTGTTAGAACAAACTAGATGAGCCGGCCCAATTGTATAGATAGGCCGTACCCATTAGGTTATGATAGGTTGCTTAGTCTGTAAGCTATAGTATTAGTATAAATACATATACAATCCAGTGTACAAAATACAACTACAATTACAATAATATATACCCTTTGAGGTTTTATATGGTATCAGAGCGTCTTTATATTTATATTGCTCGACATGTTCGTTTTAATGAAGCACAATTTCCCTTCGATATCCCTAAAACAACTTCCCCGCCCCCTTCGAAAACATCTCCCTGAATCACCTTATGTAATTCCTACTACTGACCATCCAAGTCCATCTTCACCACGCTCACCGATTTCATCTCCATCATCAGTTTCACATTTGAGTCCAACTTCTCAAACTTCTCCCGAGTCTTCTAATGGTCAACCATCTCCCGTATCGACTACATCGATACCAACACCACCACCACCCACACCACCACCACCTCCCATCACTCGGCAACGTCCTGCAAATCTTCGTCAAAATCCCAAACAACGGGTTCCCTACAATCCTTCCGCAAATCATGCTACCGTCCTCCCCACTACCATCACTGAACCAACCTCGTTTACCGTTGCCAACAACTCTCCGGAGTGGCCTCAAGCTATGAAAGAAGAGTATGATGCTCTCATGAAAAATGGAACGTGGTCTTTAGTACCTCGTGCTTCTACTACCAATGTTGTTGATGGTAAGTAGGTATACAGAACGAGACAAGAATGGTGCTATCATTCGTTACAAAGCAAGATTTGTTGCCAAAGGTTGTCGGCAACAACCAGATTTTCATGAGACATTTAGCCCGGTTGTCAAGTCCACAACTATTCGAGCTGTTTTATCACTTGCGGTTACTAACGACTGGCCACTACGCCAGTTAGATATTCAGAATGCATTTCTTCATGGAAATCTTAAGGAACAGGTTTATATGAAACAACCTCCGGGCTTTATTGATCCACAACGACCAAATCATGTATGTTTGCTTCATAAGTCTCTTTACGGCTTAAAGCAGGCCCCACGCGCTTGGTTTGAGCGCCTCTCCAAGCTCTCTTCGATCTCGGTTTCAAAGACTCCAAAACGGATCCATCTTTGTTTATTTATTCGCGTGGAGACACACTTTTGTACATTCTGGTATATGTGGATGACATCATTGTTACAGGTAATAACAAGGGCACTATCGACAATATAATTTGTCAACTTGGATCCGCTTTTGCATTAAAAGATCTCTGGCCACTTAACTACTTCTTGGGTATTGAAATTGTTCCGCATGTGTCCGGCATTCTCCTATCTCAAAAGAAGTATATTTTGAAGCTATTACAAAGTGCTGGTCTTTCTAGCTGCAATCCCGTGTCTTCTCCCATGGTTACCTCGAGCTCACTCAGTTTAGATGATAGTACCGCTTTCTCTAATCCAGTAAAATATCGACAAGTAGTAGATTCTTTACAATATGTTACCCTATCTCGGTCTGACATAGCTTTTGTTGTTAACAAGGTATGTCAATATATGCATGCTCCGACCGAGAATCATTGGTCTGCAGTTAAACGGATTTTACGTTATCTTCATGGTACGGTTGAACATGGTATGCTCATACGTCGTTCTTCTGGTTCTACCCTTCAAGCTTTTACTGACGTGCTATGGAAAGGTAATCCCGATACTTCTCTTGAAGTTTTCTCAGATGCTGACTGGGTTGGAGATTCAGATGATCGACGGTCCACGGGGGGATTTGCTATATATCTTGGTTCAAACCTTATATCCTGGACCGCTCGTAAACAACGTACGGTTTCACGTTCCTCTACAGAAGCTGAATACAAAGCCCTTGCTGACACCGTTGCTGAGCTTACATGGCTTCAAGCTCTTCTTCATGAGCTTGGTATCCGTTCATCTTCAACTCCTATACTATGGTGTGACAATCTTGGTGCAACATACTTGTCAGCTAACCCTATCTTCCGTGCGCGTACAAAACACGTGGAAATAGACTATCACTTTGTTCGGGAAAAGGTTGCTCAAGGAGATCTTCGAGTTCAACATATATCTACACATGATCAAATTGCAGATATCTTTACAAAGCCATTACCAACTCCTCGATTCCTCTTTCTAAGATCCAAGCTGCAGGTTGTTGCCCGTCCTTAGCTTGCGGGGGCGTGTTAGAACAAACTAGATGAGCCGGCCCAATTGTATAGATGGGCCGTACCCATTAGGTTATGATAGGTTGCTTAGTCTGTAAGCTATAGTATTAGTATAAATACATATACAATCCAGTGTACAAAATACAACTACAATTACAATAATATATACCCTTTGAGGTTTTATAGCCACTAACTTGGGGCACCGTAGCTAGTACTAGTGGTGTAAATCAGCCAAGGCATTATACAAGAAGAAATTGGTCTTCCATACCATTTTTATTTAAATAAGTATAAATTAGGCAAACGAGCAACAAGCTGCGCCGCTAGCCTTTTTTGGATTGCAAAGCCAATACGTTTAAATACCACATCCGTGGATCTAAGTGTCATAACATTGCCATGCATAACCCGTCGAACTCGGCTGAGTAGCTCCACCGCTCAGATGCAAGGAAACCAAAGGTATCAAAACTCAAAAGGAATAAGCACGTGTTGATTTTCAATGCATGCTTTCTCGTGTTTTGTCACTTTGCACAAGGCGGCTTTCAATGCATGCTTTCTCGTGATTTTCAATGCATGCTTTCTTGTGTTGATTTTCAATGCATGCTTTCTCGTGTAAAACCCTGACTACTTAACCCCACGAGAGGAGAAACCCCGGTCAAATCCACACGCATGTTTCCCTCCAACCCATCCAAAAACCAAAACGTTCACAGGTGCTTCTTTCTTGGCGTAGATCCCGGCACACCTACATATGTCAAAAAGGACGTCCCTAACCATATCGTGTCGGTACTTGAATCCCGGGAGCTCTTTATAATGAACCGCATGTTCCCAAAGGAATCCAAACATGCCTTGCGACAAATAAGGCATATCGCATCAACCGGAAACGATGAAATCATAAGACGATACTTAAGGATAGTGCGATATTCCACCGGTGACATATGTTGACCAAGCCCGTCTATGGGGATAGCTAGTAGAAAATCCTGACCATGTGGTGCGCGCACTCTTTTTGTCTCATAGTCATGCATCGGCATCTACAAATAGGACACTCTATGATGAATCCGACAAGGATCTTAAAGATGGAGATGATATAGTGGATCTCGAAAACAATGGGGAAATAGGAAATGAGAGCTTAGACGATCATTGAGAATAAAAATAGTAGACTTTGGACTTTAAGTATTTGAATAAATCTTTTTTGGTCTTTTTCTATTAAAAATGAAGATTTTAAGATAATTATGTTTTTATTTAATGATTGTTTTCATATTAGACACTATCATATGCACAAAGGGTAAAAAGTTCACTCAAGCGCTCGCTTTTTGTCGCTTCTCGCCTTAGGGAAGGCATGTCGCTTTGAAGTAGCTTTCGCCTTTAACTACCTTGTGAGCAGCATTAATCATTTCACCATGAACATATATTCGATATGACCATTATGGCATTAACCTTAACACGAACAACACTCCGGTCAGCGTACCGTCAAAAAAAGTACCTATTAACCTAACCAGTGGCGGATCCGGTATACAGTTTTGTTAGTCATCATTACAAACAGAAGTCGCAACCATCACAAATTTTGAATTGAATTTTTAAAAACGCAATCTCAAATTTATTTAATCTATTTCACAATTTGCATTTGTTTCAAACAACTTCAAACTATCGTATTAAGTAATATATTCTATTTGACCACAACTAACTAGCAATTTATTAATCTATAATTACTCACATCCACTTTTTCAAAGCAAAATAAAACCTTACATTAAACTATAACACAAATTTTCTTCAGATAATTTCCGCTAAAATTGTGAATTACAATACCGATATGAAAACAAATCTAACAGACATAAATAATGATGAAGATATTAAAAAAAAAGGTTACCGTGATGAGCGTAAAGCCAAGCGGTACGCCAAGAATAGATGTGATCGCCTTCTTTAATTTGTGATTTATCGATTTTATTCGATAATATTTGCTTCATCTCTTCCATTAGATTTTCAAGAAGATTGTGACGGTTGCTTTGTGTAAGAGTATTTTATTTATTTATTTATTTTGGATTCGAAAGCTTTGTTTGTTATACACCATGCTAAGTTAAGTCAATTTCAACATATAATAATAACCTTGTGGATAGTTTAATGGCCTACTAATTAAAGGTAACCACGTGTGTTACTTTTATAACTCCGTGTCAATTAAGCATGGTTCTAAAAGGCGCGCAAAGGCCTCGCAAAGGCGCGAAGCGTGACTTCCACGCCACGCAATAGACCAAGGCTTGGGCTTAAGGCTTGACGTGAGATGAGAAGTGAAAAAACGTGATAAGACGCGATAAAACGTGATGCGTGAAGGCTTTTTTGAATTCAATTTTTGATAAAAATCGTATTTTTATATAGAAATGAAAAAGATTACATGCAAAAATAGTTTATTGATTTTATTCCTTATGTATGACACTTTTTGTAAACTCAGTATATTTGTAATATGATATAAATATATAAATATTTTCATATTTTGTGCCGACTTAAGCCACGCCTTAAAAACGCCATGGCTCGCAAAGGCGCCGTCACGCCACACCTCACGCTATTTATAACCTTACAATTAAGAGTCAACACCGTGTTATGTTTTCATTTTTACATACTTTTGATTTCTCGTGTGCGTTTGGTTTGCAATTAAGAATTACTATTGGTATGAGTATGATAGTGTGTTGGAGTAAAAATGAATATAATTACTTGAAATTAATTGTTTGTTTATAAAAGAGGTTTTGAGATGGAAGAGTAAGGATATGGAATAGATTTCTAAAATCTAAACCCACCATTGTAGGGTGGTATGGAAAAACTCATAGTTGTGGGTTTTAATCCCAATCTCAAAACCCATATTGCAAAACCAAACATACTTTTATCATTCTTATCCCTATACCTCATTCTGAAACCCATGAACAAAACATACCCTTAGGTAATTAATTGTGATATTTCAAGTCATTGTCACACATACACAAAATGGATAACGCGCTCTACTTTGTTAGAAGTGAAAATGTCACTAGTGTAATATCACAAATAGCTGTTTGTTGGACCGTATTTGTAGATTTGTTATTTTTAATGTTCGGTGCGGTTAACATTTTGCGCGTAATTTGTTTAATTATTATATTTGCTTTTTTCAATTGCTAGTGCGCCCGACTTTGATATTTGGGGCTAAACCCCTAGTTTGCGCTCCACCTTATTTAAACTTATCCTAACCTAATTAAAATGTGACACGTGGACATAGGGCGTTAAGATTTCGTTTGTGCTCCATATTAGACAATATACTAAAAATGAGTATGGTATTTTTGTCTTTTTGTGCCATGGGCTCAAGGTTTTTCTTTAGGCTCCCATTTTGGGCTCTCAATTTAGGCCGGCCCATTTAGATATTTTTTTTTTACATATTCAACATTTGTGACGCAAGTATAATAACATGCAACATACAAGTAGGTAATATAAAAAAACACGCGGAAAGATCTTAGTATGGTATTTTGTCTTTTTGTTGCATGGGCTCAAGGTTTTTCTTTGGGCTCCCATTTTGGGCTCTCAATTTAGGCCGGCCCATTTAGATATATTTTTTTACATATTCAACATTTGTGACGCAAGTATAATAACATGCAACATACAAGTAGGTAATATAAAACAAACACACGCGGAAAAATCTTCGAATTGCGAACAAAACGAGCCCAAGATTGTAATGCTTCTGACATACGTAAATCTGGCCCAAAGTAAAAAAAAAACCACCGGCCGAAATTGGAGGAATTTTTTTTTTTTTACAAATCGGACCATCAACTTTTAACTATTTACGACTTTTTATATAATAAATTTTATTTATCAAATATATAACACATATCTACCGATTCATTCAGATTAAAAAATACCCGCGGAACGGTTTTCGAATTGCGAACAAAACGAGCCCAATATTGCAATGCTTCTGAAATACACACGATTTTATAAAAAAATTCAAAAATATTTGGATCCTTAGCCGGGCTCCTTTTAGCTCATGTGGTCGGCTTAAATGGTAAATCTATAATATATATATAAACAAAAAATAGTCGGTCCATTATTCTTTGTTACAATAACGATTGTATACCAAAAAATTGTTAACACATACTAAAATACCGAAAACACACTATTATCGAAGCTAAATAACTTTCGACATTAGGTTAGCCCCGCCGCAACGAGCGGGCAATATGCTGACTCGTTTAACCTAAAGACATATTAGATGTCGACAAGTGTCTTTGAGGCGTTAAAAAATTATCATTTGCGCTCCATATTATAAAGGGGTAAGTTGTTTGGAAGACCCGAGTAAATGCACCCCAAATTAAATTCTTGCCTATGAAATCTATATCTTCATTAAATCAGGATAATAAAACAGGTACGTGGCAAAGTTATAAGGGGAGCACGTAAGTATTTTCTGATGTGTCATCTTTTACGTAAATTTCTCCAATGTCCCTACCACTTCTTTTGATTAAAAGAGATAACCGTTTATGTAAAATCTATTCTATCTATTCCTTCATTAATACAAGATAATATAACAGTACGTGGCACAGTTTTAACCTAACCACATCATCTTATTACACGTGTCAGCTTCTTGTGAGTTTTTCTTTATCTAATTTTTAAGAAGCCGTTTAGAAAGGAAGGGTAACCAACCACGATTCTGTAACTGCTTCCTGAACCGCTAATTGAAACCGAATACCAAGAAAAAAACAAAGAAACATGTGAACTTTATAAAATTGAAGATTAGTCTCTGTCTGATCGTGCCAACAGGAAAGAGTTACGATCATCTTGAGTTGCGATTGACGGTATGGATTTTGTTTGTTTAGTTCATTATAAATTTGAGTTATTGTGGTGCACGTATAATTGGTTCACTTTATACGTATACCATGTGTTTGATGTAATGCATAAACGAATGGAATTCGTCAAAATTATGCAAATAAGGTGTCTATATGATAGATCCTTTCTCCATGGTTTTAACTTTTTAATATGATTTTATCGATGCAAAAACCAAGGTCGCTAATTGTTCAACTGTTAAGTTCACCCATATATTTCCATGATATTCAACCAGTATGAATCGATCAAACATGCGGGTTGGAAGTTTCTTATTACTTTTGCTGATGTTCTTGGAGTTTGGCCTTTTACTCTCGACAAGTTTGTTGAAGCTTCCATCATCATGTAAGTTCATTTATCGCCGGCAACAAATAAGATGGCCGCCGATGAGGCCTGAAAAACATGCGGTTGAGACATTCATTCATGGCAAAAAAAAAGCGAATCGGAAATGGGTATGTATCTCTGCTTTACAATGTTATCTTGATGATGTATCTCTGTTGAGATTGCATTTGCAGAAGTAATTTTTTTTAATATCAGTAAGCAGATGTTAGTAACTTTAATTTAATTCACACCACTTTATGTTGCTCAGATGTGGTAAAAATGGTGGGTTAGCTAAACAGGTTAAGGTCAACAAACTAATTTTCCAAATGGGTTAAAAAAGTATAATAAACAATTGATCACATGGTTTAACAATATTAACTTTTTAAGTTGTAACATTTGAGGCCGAATGAGATAAGGCGATTTGAGAAGGATGTTATGTAGTCGTTGCTAACGATGTAGGATCGTTAATATCCACGTGAACGAACCACCCCCACCACCGGTGTTTCCACCACCAAAATCTGAGCCCCATCCACTGCCAAACCCGGTGACTAGGCTGGGTCGATCACGGACCGGTTTTTAAAACATTGCTAACAAAGTAAAAACAATTATCATTGCAAGTATTCTTTGCACGAAGCCCTTAGAGTTATTTTCTTAGAATTGAAAATGAGATAAGTAAGCAAAATATTTCAAGCGACCAAACGGCTTGAAAGTGTTGTTGGGCCTTTAGGGATACCGAAGCAGGGAGCCAAAGTTTATTTAGTGTTCGAGTATTTATGTTGACGCGAGCTGTCTCATTTAACATTTAAAGACTCGAGATAGATCAGTTCATGTCGTCTTTCAGAATTAAAAAAAAACAATTTTCTGAAAATTTAAGCACACTAAACATCCAGCTTACCCATATCACGCCATTGATCGACGATGCTTAGATCAAGTATATGTTCAGTATGATGATTGGATGGAAATGATGATAATATTTATGTATTAGTTAACAAAGAATATGGAAATATAGATCAGTGACTTGACGCACTTTATGCAACTTATATCCTTCGAGTTACCACTTTAAAGTAGCCTCTTAAAACCATACTATTATCTGTTGAAAGACTTGAAATACACATCTGCGTAAGCGTTGGGATTTCGTCATGGATATTCTATTAGCAAGCCATAAGCCGACTATATAAGCCAAAACAAACACCCCTTTAACAGGTAAAATAAGCAAAAGATCACTGTAACAATAAGAGAGATATTATATTATATGACGCGATAATCTCTTAAATATGGTTGGAGTAAGGGATAGATAGGTGACTCGAGCTTATCATCTAATAAGCTTTTTTGTTGCAACTGACTACTTGACATGTACGTAAATCATTGGATTACCACAACTGACATTTGTATGTTTACACATCAAAGTCTGTTTAATGTAGCTTAATAAGACATAGTTTAGAAATGCAAATCCAAACAGAAAAAAAAATTGACCGATAAATGTAACTTGGAATATAGACACACATAAGTATTTACAACTATATATTCTGATGTTGATGTTTAGAATTTATGTTCGTGATTTAGGTAGTGGTCCACCTCCAAAACCAAAACCATGGGAACAAGCAGGAACATCATCTAGACAGGCCCCTTTTAAACCCTCATCTCCTGGCAGCACAAGTGATGTAGTCGAGGCTTCTGGAACAGCAAGACCAGGCGAAATGGTGCCTGTGAATGGTACATCGGCGGTTAACACAAATGCACTTGGGAGGCCTACACCCTCTAGGCCATGGATGCAACGAAACACATATGGAGGTATTTGTAGTTCTAACTTATTCAAATGATCTTTATTATCGTCTTTTATGATGAACACATTGTGTTGTTTAGCCAAAAGGGGAACGGTTCAAAGGGGTTGGAAGTCTCTTTATGTCTATTTGTAGTGTACGCAGTTGCCTAGAATGTTTTCATAGATTCAGATTATTGTTGTAATAGGCTAATAGCATTGTACTTATATAAATAGAATGTCAATAATAGATCGAAATGGTCAAAAATGTTATTGAGTCAACCAACCTGGCCGTGTACTGAAAATGACCATTTTTAGCATGCACATACTTTTTGGTGTACATATTCTGTTTCACAGTGTTCGTAAGAAGGAAAGACGGTTGGCATTTCCTCTGAAAGAGACGGGAACAGCTTTCGAGCTTACCTAAAACATCCGGTTAAGGCTTCCCACTTCGATGGATCTTCAACCCAATTTGGTCTAACTGACCCGATTTCGAGACTTGATTATGTCACATTTTTTCCTACAAAAAAAAGATTTTGTTTCACAGGTTGTTTAGACAAAAAAATGGATAGAAATGTGAAACTAAGTACTTGAAAGAAATGATTATAAAGCTATGAAGAGAACACGTTAGAGAAAAATAATAATAATTATTATTATGCGACATCATCGATTCAAATGGCGAACTTCGCGCCAATGGTGCCGTGGTGTCTTGGTTTCAGCTTCCAAACACTATCACTTGCACTATAGAATTAGGAATGAGGTATGTTTGGACTGGACTCTTAGAAAAGTATGTTTGGAAGACAACAAGTTACTGAAGGAACAATATGTTCCTGGATCAGGTGACGGTATAAATAAAGTATTTGAATTAGGTCACTGCAGCATAAGGTGTGTTTGGTTTAGGGTTTAGGGTTTAGGATCGTTCTTTAACTACTACACCATTTTTAACTTCGTAATTTATTTTGTTAGCAACGATCACATTACACCATTTTTGTTAATTTTCAGGCTGGATATACCAATGACGAAAAGTGTACGCTGTTAGATCAGTTGACAATGGCTAATATTCTTGCCGAGGATCGGTTGTTTGCGACAAGCTTAAGGAAGCTATTGAGTTGTTGGATCATGGTGAGGTTGCGGATGCTAAGAATTTTGGTCTTTTGTTTCGGTTATGTGGGAAGTTGAAGAAGTTAGAGGAGTCTAAGAAGGTGCATGATTACTTTTTGAGGTCAGGTTTTAGGGTTGACGTTGGGTTGGTTCATAAGGGTAAGAATAAGGTCGATGAATTTAGGAACCCGACACTTTACAAAGATGAAGAAAAGATAAAGGTTGCTAATTGCCAAACGTTGAGCCAATGTATTCAACCCTTGGTTTACTAATTTCTTCCATTTGGTTATCATCGGGGTGAATGTGAGCGTCCTAAATGCTGAGCTAATGACTATAACTCCAGGTTAGACATGCTACCTTTACAACTATATATTTGACTTAATTACTAAAAAAAATTTAAACGAGTGTTTGAGGTGTTTGCAAACGATGTCCTGACATGTAACTGCCTTATACTGTGTATATAAAATATATTTATGCTAACTGGAAATAAGAAGGGGATACGTAGTTGTATGAAAGGAGTTGCAGGAATGGTATTTGGATTTGCTTTTGAAGCCACCCTCAAATTAACAGATAATCATAAGCAAGATATCAACTCTTATATTTTTTAGCTTACCTATAATTTTCACAGTTTTACCTCAGATGAAATCTTCGGCTTTAGTTGTAGCTCAGCGGACGATTTAGAAAAGCCTTCTTTTTTAGTTTTATACACATCTAGGTTTTATAACTGAAAGATGGAACACGTTCCAAGATTTCCTACAAGTATATACACCGTAACGATTTATTCTGTTTGTTTGGTGTCTGATATGTTGTTTAATGTGCGTTTAGTTGCGGAAAAATGTTGTTTCCTGTTCGTTTTGTTTCAAAATGACTACTTGCCCAAACTAAGTCTAAGAAGGCGTTTGCTCTTTTATCGCCTTAGGTTAATGGTAAATGCAACATTATATGCGGAACTTCACGTTAGTCACCAATGTGGGTGGGATGAGACTAATGTTGTTTTTTGCTCGACAATTGCAGGTTCTGCTTGAAAAATTGACTGCTTCTCCATGGAAAAACTTAATGTTTATGCTCGACTATGGGCTCAGTATGGAGGGTGAGGTCCTCTTACTTCAAATATCTTTGTGACTGCCCCTAGCCAGGAAAATTTGAAAACTTTGTTTGAATTTGTAACAAAAGGATTTGATATGCTTGGGTACAAGGTCAAACCAGTTTTTCTATTGTGTGGTTACTTACAAATTTTGACTAATTATGTACTTCATTATAACTCTGATTGTACCTGCTGTTAACATAGTTTTATGACATTTTTAGGAGAATTTAGATTACGATATTGTGAAAAACTCAAACCCATAGTTAAAGAAAGTGACTACCAAAATAAATATCTACAAATACCATAGACAAGCAATTCAGGTATTTATGCGTTTTACTCTTTTTGAAATAAAGTTTTGATCAAAATGTATGTAATTCAGATAATACATCTCTGGAACCCTAATACAGTAACTGTGGTACAGTATCAAAAATCATTTGCTTACAACATATGATTAGTTTCTGCTTTTGGGAGTATCATTGTATTGAACTCTGCCTGAGTAGTCTCATCTTGATGATTATAACCATTTTTTTTCTTGCAGTATATACAACCTCATGAGCATACAAAACTGTCTCAAGTCGAACTTTTGGTGGTTGACGAAGCCACTGCTATTCCACTGTCGGTTGTAAAGTCTTTGCTTGGGCCCTATTTAGTTTTCCTTTCTTCTACTGCTATTGGGTATGAAGTATATATACTCTCATTATCTTCGCACATTTGCTTCCATAGTCTTTCACATAATGTATCTGCTTCTTTCTTATATCTATGAAGGTACTGGGTGATGTCAATGATTCCACTACCATTGTGTTTTTTAGATAATTGGAAAGACAGGCGTTTCCTAGCACAGACGTTTTCCTCTCTCCATCTGTGGCTGACATATTCCTCTGTCTTGGTGCACTTTGTGGCTGAATTCTTGCTATAGTTGACATTGTGATAGAAGATATAAGATAATCAAGTTGTAAGGACTATTCTGTAAGCCCGAATTTCTCCAAAGTATTTATCCTTTTTCCGGTTAGGGTAACGAAGAAAGAAAAGGCATGTGTATGTTTATCTAGCATTTGATAACAAATATATAAATATCTTCTAAATAATTCTATTGAACAATAAGATATTAAGAAAATCGTCCATCGGACGGGATGAGACCTAGTCAACCAATAAATCACAATAAACTGAAATAAATATATTTTCGCCCAAAACTGTATGTGTGACACGCAAGCCCCATTTTTCTCGCTCTAAAATAATATATTTTACACTTTTGCGCTTCAAACATGACAAATATGAAAGGTGACTTGGTTTGGGTCGAAACTTGTAAACGAATGGTGTTTAATGAATGTATCGGTATAAAAAAATTTAGAAAGTGGGACTTATCACATTAGGATTATTTGCATCAAGCGAAAATTGAATTTGAGTCTTTTAAAAAAATTGAATTTGAGACATTTCATTTTATAGTGATGATAGTCACGATCCTCTTAGTATTAACTCACCATGACTGGTGAAGATCGTGTCATCTTAAAAGTAAGTAATCATGAGTGGTTAAGGCCGCGTCATGTTAAAAGTAAGTAACTAGGTATGTGACATTTTGTAGCGGCTAGTGATCGTTTGATACTTTTGATTCATGTGAGGCATTATTTAGTGATATCGTAGGTGCGTGAATGTGTTTGAAATCCCATGATAAGAAGTCCAAAATTCTTAAAAACCTAATCGACCTCGACAAGTTAATTGATCAAGGGAAGAGCAACAAAGAAGTTCTTAGTAATCGTACCATTCTTCTAAATGATCTTCAGGAGATTAATAATCAGTGTGCTTCCGAGCTTGCTCAAAAATCCAAGGTTCGTTGGAGCATCGAGGGCGATGAAAATTCCAAGTACTTTCATGGAGTTATCAATAAGAGAAGATCTCAATTAGCTATTCGTGGGATTCTGGTTGATGGAGATTGGATTTCGGATCCGGCCGTCGTCAAGAGAGAGTTTTTTTAAGCATTTCCAGAATCAGTTTTCTCCTTCTCAATCTTCTCGGGTTCAATTTGATTTTGATTTTCCTACCCGTCTCACTTCCGAGCAGGTAGCAGATCTGGATAATGAGGTTTCTTACAATGAGGTTAAAGCAGCAGTGTGGGATTGTGGTATTAATAAATCTCCCGGGCCAGACGGTTTTACTTTTGAATTCTTCCGAAGGTACTGGGCTTTTATTGATCAAGATGTTTTTGATGCTGTGAAAACTTTCTTTTTGGATGGGCTATTTCCTAGAGGATGTAACTCCTCCTTTATTGCTCTCATTCCAAAGATTCTCGATGCCAAGTTAGTTAAAGATTTTCGTCCTATTAGCTTGATTGGAAGTATATACAAAATTATTACCAAAATTTTGGCTAATCGGTTGTGCTTGGTGCTGCCTCATCTTATTAGTGATGTTTAATCGGCGTTTGTTTCAGATCGTCAGATTCTCGATGGCCCCTTCATTATTAATGACATTATTTCTTGGTGCAAGCAGAATCGATTCAAAGGGATGCTTTTCAAGGTGGATTTTGCAAAGGCATTTGATTCTGTCAAATGAGAGTTTCTTGAAGAGACTCTTAAGTCTTTTGGCTTTAGTCCCATTTGGTGTAAATGGATCAAAGGGTGCCTAAATAATGCGAGAGGCTCGGTTCTTGTTAATGGGTCGCCTACATCGGAGTTTCAATTTTTCAAGGGGTTGAAACAAGGGGATCCACTTTCCCCGTTTCTCTTTATCTTGGTTATGGAAACTCTTCACCTTTCGTTCATGCGGATTTGTAATGCTGGTCTCTACAAAGGTATCTCAATCTCCAACTCTCTTGTGATCTCTCACTTGTTTTATGCTGATGATGTTGTCTTTCTTGGGGAATGGAATGATCGAAATGTTCGTTCTTTGCTTAATGTTTTGAATTGTTTCTACTTGGCATCGGGTCTTAAAATTAATATCAACAAAAGCAAAATTATGGGAATAGGAGTTCCTTCTGGTAATGTTGA
>BQNB010148686.1:0-16266 GCA_026074375.1 Tanacetum coccineum | reverse complement strand
CATCTATCCTAAATAATCAGAAATAAAAAACTGATATAAGTGCAATATCAGTTAAGCCAGAGAACCAATAAAGGTTGTAAATACTAGTAGTTCGTTATTAGAATTACAAATATAATATCGCCACAAAATCATCTAAATTTTTGGATAAAAACGATTAAAGAGGTTTTGTGCATTAGAAATAGACGCGTTCGACCCATTTAACCCTTTCCTCTTTCAGCCACATTTCCCGATTTGACCCCTTTAGGCAAAAACAACTCCTCGTCAATATAAAAATGAAAGTAAAACAAGCCAAAATATGAGCTTACATGAAGTTTGACTTCCAACGTGAGCAAGAAAAGCAGCAACTTCCAACATTTGTGTGGTCTTGTTGCCTGTGGTACCAAACCCTTTCGGCTGGTAAATGGCAGCAGCAGTAATAAAAGACTTATAATCCCAGAAACCGACAGCTTTTGCCACTGGTGTGTTCCTCTTTGAGAAAAGTTCCTCAAATTGGTAATAATCGAAATATTGAGATATTGTGAGGTTGCAACAATATTCCGACCATCCTTTACATTCCCATCCCTGATCACAAACTTTCTTTCCCTTAACTTTCTGCACAATTACTGGCGATGTGTCGGCATCCACAATTGAAACTACTACAAATAGTACGGTTATCACCAGAAGACACATATGTTTTGTCCCCATTCTTTTTTGCTGCAAAAAGCGAATGCCCAATAATGACTTAAGCTCGTTTCATACAAAAAGATAAGAAAAAACACAAGTTTAAAAGAGACATGTATGCATTTGAGCATAAAACCCAACAAAAGTTCCTATCTTGAACATCTTAGCAAATTTTCATTCTATAGTTACTATTTTGAGAAAAGAACACACAATTTTGGATGAATTAAAGACTTAGATGAGCAGCGTATGAATAAACTATAATGAAGAGAGATCCATGTTGAGGCTACCCGGGGAAAGTTGGCTCTAATGTACGTGGCCTGACCGGTATTCCTATGGCCATTTCTAGACTTTTTCCCTGGCCATCCCAAGATGTTTACTCAGTGAGGTCCGAACCCGGGTCTCCTTTGAGACCCACATGCTAAAAAGAACAAACGACACCTAATACAATAAACCCATCAACAATTTTGTTCCTTCTAAAGGATTTACTAACAATTAAGTATAACACAAGTACTAATATGAACCACAATCTGTATTTACCAAAGATTAACAAAAAACATCTAATAGCAAATCAAATTCCAATCTTTTGAACTATTTTACACATTTTTAGCACTAATTCCCCTAAAAAGTGACCCACGCGCTAAACATAACAAATAACAGCTAGAACAACAAACACATTAACAAAATTAAATCTTTTTCGGGTTATGCTAACAATTTTCAGTATAACACAAGTACTAATATGAACCACAATCTGAATTTTACCCAAAATTACTAAAAAAACACCTAATAGCAAATCAAGTTCCTATCTTTTTAGCAACAATTCTCATAAAAAAAATTAAAATGACCCATTTGCAAAAAACAAGTAAATCAACAAACCCATCTACAAAATTTGTTTCTTTTTAATGTATACCAACGTTTTCAAGTTCCAATCTTCATAAACTATTTAAGCCTTTTTAGCAATATTTCTTATAAAAACACATAAATCAAAGTGACCCAGATGTTAAAAAGAGTTAAAACACCAAACCCATCAACAAAATTAAACCTTTTTATCATTTCACTAACAATCTTGAAAGAAAAAAATGGATCTTGAAGTGCTAAAAACACATCTTTTTAACATTATACTAATAATCTCAATACATAAACATATAAACAAGATAATGTGGTCATCTGATTAATGTGCACAGTTTATCACTTCAACAAGTTCCTGCTAGAGAGGATGGCGATTTTGGTTTCTTTCTTTTATATTAGTTCCTAACTTAATGTTCGACTCACCGAGAACGTACCATCATTTCCATTAATTCCAGTAGCGTACACATAATAACTCTAACTTATGATTAACATCAGGTGATCAATTCCTATCTTTTTGAATAAGCACAATAACAGTAGTAAGTTCAAACCGTGCTTACTTAATATCAATCTATGATTTTTTATAAGGATATGATAACATGGGTCAACTACTATAGTACCTTGAACTAAGATGTCCGGCCTATACTTAAGTGGAAATCTAGTGAGCCTACAGAGCAGCATTGAATTAACATGTAGATTGGCAATACAAAGCAGTGTATGTTTGGCATAACAGGGCCCTTTTCACAACCATCAAGTGCTGGTTTACAGCTGCTATTTACAGATGGTCAACATTACTAGTTGCTATGTGTAGTCCGTGCTATACAGGGTAGACAATATATTTGGTACATTAGAGCTAAACTTATGCATAAGGGGAGTTTACATATCCAAATAACTAAATACATCTTACTGGCAAAAAGATATTTGTGCTTAATGTTCACAAATTATATGAAATTCATCATCAGCAGTAGTCATTATTAATGTTGGAAACGACAACAAATAACACAAACATGGCTGCATAGATAACACGTTTCTGGTAACATAAACTAAACTGAATAATAAAGACTGAATGTGATAGCTAGAGCTTTTATCCTAACACCTTGCATTCCATATTCGCTATCAATGAATGATAGAATTTGACTGATCAAGCAAAAGTAGCGTTTCCATATACGACTTGGCCGCAACAAAGACTCCTTTAATCCCAACATCATTGATACGTCCTGACGAGGGTTCATAAACTAAAATTTGAGACTTTTGAAACGAGGGTTCATAAACTTCAATTTGAGACCCTTCAAAATCATCAGCCTCCATTTCGATTACAACTTCACCATTGTTCCTAAACCCCAATACTCTCTTGAACACCAAATTACCCTCAACCTTAACCGTATATATCTTTGTAAACGGTCTATTAACACCATCTTTCCTCATCCACACACCACAAAGTGACATCCCACCCTCTTCATAATACTCAAGCAAACCAAGTGACTCATTCACCTTCGCCACATGTATACCATAAGTACGTTCAAATCTCTCCGGAATAGAGACTTCACCAAACTTGTCACTTTCTAAATCAAACGAAAGAATAAAACTACCATGAGTAGACCAATAAATAATCCCATCTACAAAAACATGAGCCCAAAACAAAAGACACGATTTAAAAGGGGCACCTGTAAACACAGTTTTCCAAACACGTGAACTTAATGTAAAGACCTGGACCTCCCAACATATAGGCGTGGTCTTAACGACATTAATCTTAACAAGTTTAGGGTCATTAGTATGAGGACAAACCCCAAAACCAATACAAGTATATCCATTAGGGATAACGATACCAACACATTTCCTAAGACTAGGATTCCAAAGAACAACCAGTGGTTCTAATTCTATATTTTTGTTCCAGCCCCAAAAACATAACAACCCATCAACAGAACCGAGTACAAATGCGTTTCTTAGTAAGTTAAGGGGTTCAGGAGCGAATAGGGGAAACTTTTGTTGGGGGAAAGTGTTGTCATCGATAATCGAGGTATATTTTCGGACAGAACCTAGCTTGTACCGTACAAGTAAATGATGCTTCGGGTTTGGGTGATTAATGTGGTAGGTTTTTATAAATTCAGGGCAGTCGATAAAAGACTTCCATTGTTTCGAAACGGATCGGAATTGAACAAGTGATTTGACAGGAAGCCTTTTCATGATGTCTGATTGGATTTCAAAAGGTATGTAATCTGACATTTTAATTTTAAGAAACTTTTTTTTAGGGTTTGAAATTTGGGGATTTTAAGATGATGAAAGTGACGAACTAGTTTTCAGTGGGGTGTAGTGTGTGTTTTGGACTACTAGTTAGTTACCCGCGCATAGCGGTGGTAATAGGAAATTTACTAACTCAACTCTTTACGCAATTTCCTACCCGCTTAGTAATTTCGTTTCACAACACTTTAAATGTATGTGTTCGTTTGGGTTTCCCGTAGCTTTCCCGCAACACCATATGAACATCATCATTCTCGCATGTAAAGAGACAACACACTCCCCGAAAGTATATATCAAGTTTATATTTAATTAAGTTTAAAGTTGTAAAAAATATAAATCAACATAAAATAAACCCACTAAAAATGTAAAAAACAAAAAAATTATAAAATATAACAAAATGTATGTTGAATTAAATAGCACAAAATTTTAAAAAATATGATGAAATTAAATCATAATAAAATTAAATTGATAAAAAGATATTTCAATTTGAAAATAAAAGTGATTTTTTAATCAAAAGTTGACACATGTCACTTTTTGATGTGATTCCCAAAAATGAGATGGATGGTCAAGATTGCACCTTCTTATCTTAATTTTTAATGGGTCCCACATTATAAATGCTTTATATAGTAGTATAGATATAGAAGTATAGATAGGTGACATGGATTTAACGTGGACCATTGGGCTGGATTTATGGTTTATGTATTAGATTTGCCTAGTAATTATGGACAATAGAGAGCTCGATGAAGATGACTCCGATATGGAAGATGAGTTGTGTACGGAAGATGAATTATACTCCTTTACAGTAGATAGCTATCCAGATATTTGGCTGGAGCATCTGAACGAAGTACATTTTAGAGGTTTTAAAGACCGGGGAACGAGTTAAATTTTTTGAAACTTATTTTGGCTAAGTAACCTGTGCTAAAGAAGGTGAAGATAACCCTAGACAACCGTGTGTTTGATGAGGATGAAGAGTTGCAGATTTTACAAATTCTCTTACGCTTCCAACGCGCATCACCGGTGGCAAGAATCGTTATTTGACGGATAAAAACTAATTATGGTAATATATGGCGTTTTCTTGACGGCTTAGTGTAATGAACACGTCACAATTTTCCAAGACTTTAGCTTCGTCTCTAGATAGTAGTAGTCTTACCTCTTCGGCTTCAGAACATTTTTATGCACTTTTGTTCGGATTAGCAGGTGTCATGTCACCTCTTTGGTTTGTCAAACCTGGTTTTTTATACAATCTGCATTTGTTGTGTTTCTCAAATAGTTATTTACTTTGTTCTTAACTGACTGTGCTTCTTCGCTTCAAATGTTCATAACTTAAATTGATTCTGTACATTTGTGCTGATTAGTTAAGACAAAATGTGTTGTCTGCACTCCAAAACATTTATCAATTACTTTTGACCTCTCCCATTTAGCTGCTCGTATAGTTATACGGAGATATCAGATGAGCGAAGGTATATTGTATATGGTTTTCATTCCCATTTTGTAATTTATTTATATAATCAAAGGTTCTAATGCTGCTAAGCCTGCTAGCTGCAGTACCTTAAGTTGACTAAGTTGTGTGTCCATGTTGTGGTGGGTGTATCGTTTATGATCAAAATTGTAACCCAAATACAAAAGGGAGTTACTCTTATAGCATTAGTAACTGAGCTATTCTAAACAGCATACAAGAACCTAGTTGCTTACACATACTGAAACCATTGAAAACGGTAGAAATATGTTACTTCTGAAAATAGCTTACTCGACAGCTTAACGTATGCATCGTAGAACCCAGAGCCTACTCGACAGTCCAAGTCCTCTACTTTCCTGGTGTCCAGAATCTTTTTTGGGGAATCGAGATCAGATAATCAACATAAATACGGATATCAACTAAATTATTATCTAATTGCTAAATTTTTCAGAACTGGAAATCGATCGTATACTATACTTGGTAATTAGCTTTCCAAATGAAACAAATATTACTTAGATCAAGACTTTTACCCGACAGACACAAGGACCAACAAAGTTTCTGAAGGAACCTTCCTGAATATATTTTCGAAACATGCGAATATACAAATAAGCACTTCATCACTTAATGTAATTATTTGCTGACTTTGCTCTTTTACAAACCATTCCTTATACATTTGATCTTTGGTCTGATTCAATTCAATTATCTCTGTTAGTGCTTGTTATAGACCCCATATCATCCTTTCAATTCGGGAAACCAAAGACAACATCAAATTAAAAGAAGAGTAAATTGCATTTTTGGTCCCTGTGGTATGGCCAAATTGCAGGTTTGAGACCTTAACTTTCAAAATTGCATTGAGCGTCCCTATTTCCAACTTTTGGTTGCAGGTTTGGTCCTTTTGGGTTGCATTTTTGGTCTATGTGGTTTGGCCAAATTGCAGGTTTGGTCTCGGCCCAGGGACCAAACCTGCAACCCAAACTTGCAAATAGGGACGCTCAATGCAATTTCAAAAGTTAGGGGTCTAAACCTGCAATTTGGCCTTACCACAGGGACCAAAAATGCAATTAACTCTTAAAAGAATATATTGTTCATATCTTCAAATTCTGTGACTTGCAGAATCTCCTTTCACGTGCCTAGCCATGAATTGTAATTTTGGTTGGGGATTTTGTAAAGCCATAAACCATACATTTGATCAAGACATTCTCTAAATGCAGGTATACCACTTTATACAGAATAAATCACTTCAACAAGTTCGCACCAGGGAGGATAGCGATTTTGGTTTATTTCTTTTATATTAGTTCCTGTAGGGTGAGGATAACTTGATATACGACTCACAGAGACGTACCATCCTTTTCATAAATTCCAGTTCCGTTTATGCATACACATAATAACTCTCCAATTTATCATTAAAATTGTATGTTACCTACTGTTAACATTAAGGGACCATTTCAGCTCTTTTTATATAAGCTTATTTTTTGTTCACTATTTATATAAGCTTATTTTTTGTTATTAAGAGGTACCCAACACTTGACATCAGAGTAGGCATTAAGACAGTAAGTTTAAAAATTGCTCACTTCATATCAAACTATGCTTTTATAAGGATATTGCAACACACGCATAGGGCTGGTCAACTGAGTTGCGCCTTTTGCCTTTAACCATAATACGTCGAACTAAGAAGTTCGGCTATACTTGTACAGAAATCTAGTGAGCTTACAGAACAACATTGAATTAACATGTAGACTGGCAATAGAAAGCAGTGTATGCTTGGCATAACAGAGCCATTTTCGCTCCCATCAAGTGACTGACAAAAAGATATTTGTGCTTAATGTTTGCAAATTATATGAAATTCATCATTAGTAAGCAGTAACACTCATTAATATTGGAAACTACAACAAATAACACAAACATAACTATAGAGATGGAGCATTTTTGTTTGTAGCAACCTAAACTAAACCGAATAATGTAGACTGATTGTGATAGCTACAGCTTGTTCCTAACACCTTGCAAACCATCTTCGCAATCAATGAATGATAGAATTTGGCTGATCAAGCAATAGTAGCGTTTCCATGTACGAACTAGCGGAGAGCGTACCATACTCTGCTTTAATCCCAACACCACGGATATGTCCTGATGAGGGTTCATAAACTTCAATTGTAGACTCTTTATAATCCTCACCCGCTATTCTTAATACAACGTCACCGTTGTTCCTAAACCCCAATACACTAGTATTCCAGACCGACTTACCCTCAACCTTAACGGTAAATATCTTTGTGAACGGTTGATTAACACCATCTTTCCTCATCCACACACCACAAACTAGCATCCCACCCTCATAATAATACTCAAGCAAACCAAGCGACTCATTCACCTTCGCCACCGATATACCATTAGCACGTACAAATCTCTCCGGAATAGACACTTCACCAAACTTGTCACTTTTCAAATCAAACGAAAGAATAAAACTACCACGAGTACACCAATAAACAACCCCATCTATAAAAACATGATCCCACAACAAAAGGCACGATTTAAAAGGGGGACCTGTATACACAGTTTTCCAAACGCGTGAACTTAATGTAAAGACCTGGACCTCCCAACATATAATTGGGGTTTGAACAACATTAATCTTGACAAGCTTAGGGTCATTAGTATGAGGACAAACCCCAAAACCAATACAAGTATATCCAACCTGTGAATACAACTCATTAGGGATAACGATACCAACAAATTTCCTAACACTAGGATTCCAAAGAACAACCATCCAAGTTTCTAAATCTACATCTTGGTAAAAGCCATAAAAACCTAACAACCCGTCAACGGAACCGAGTGTAAATGCGTTTCTTAGTAAGTTAAGGGGCTCAGGAGCGAATAGGGGAAACTTTTGTTGGGGGAAAGTGTTGTCATCGATAATCGAGGTATATTTTCGGACAGAACCTAGCTTGTACCGTACAAGTAAATGATGCTTCGGGTTTGGGTGATTAATGTGGTAGGTTTTTATAAATTCAGGGCAGTCGATAAAAGACTTCCATTGTTTCGAAACGGATCGGAACTGAACAAGTGATTTGACAGGAAGCCTTTTCATGATTTCAGATTGGATTTCGAAAGGTATGTAATCTGACGACATTTTGATTTTGAGAAAACTTTTTCTAGGGTTTGAAATTTGGGGATTTTATGATGATGATCAAAGTGACGAACTAGTTTACAGAGGGGTGTAGTGTGTGTTTTGGATTATAGGTGGTGACATGGATTTAACTTGGACCGCTGGGCTGGGTTTATAGTTTATGTATGAGATTTGCCTATTCAATTTTATGAACTTGTTTTCGTGTATGTAGTTTTTAACAGTGAGGGCTGAGTATGGTTCGAAAATCGGACCGGACCAAAAACTAATTTGGTCTAAAATTCTGGACCGAATATCGGACCAAAATGTTCAGTTCAGACTGGGGGGACCAAAATGAACTAGTTTATGTATGATGTGTGTATTTTTTTTTTACTATCGGTGACTTGGATTTAACATTTAGGCTTCATTGTATAATGGTTTACGGAAGGTTGAGCAAAGGGCCAAACCCAAACCGAATAGACAAACCCGAACCGAAAGGAAAACCGATTTTGAGGAAAACGTGATCTGAGAACCGAACCGAAGTTAACCTAGCGAAACAGATTTAGATAGTTTAGGTGTATTTTTCTTGGTTTGAACCCGTATCGAGCAAAACCGAAAACCATAAATATATAAAACCGAATACCGAACCGAATTAGGTCGGTTCGGTTTAGTTCGGGCCGGTTAAGCTTGGTTTATCGTTTTGTTCGATTTTCGGTTGATGTTGCTTAGCCCTAGTTTATGGTTTATTTATAAATTTGGCATAGTAAAGATTATAAACTAGTTTTCGTATATGTAGTTTTCAAAATTCGAATACACACTTACGTGGCTAGATACGTACTTCATTCGTTTCAAAATAGTTATTGTCACATAGAAAAGTACATAGTTCAAGAAAACATATCATCGTTAGTTCTCCATTTTTGCATAACCACAATTTTATCTGAAAGTAGTTAATTTATGAATTCTTTAAAACTCGCAGTAATAAATTCAACTAAAAAGTAGAGGTGGCAATCTTGACCCAAATATAAAAGAATGGGTTTAATTGGGTCATTTTTCTTAATATTTGGGTCATTTGGGTTTTTAAGTTAAATGAATTTTGGGTCCAATGGGCTTTTAAACATACTTTTAAATTAAATGAATTGGTCCAATGGGTCATAGGAATGGGTCGAATGGTCGACCTAGTTAAACTTTAACCTAATTAGTTATAACTTCTTAAAAAGTGATATACTCTAATCATAACTTTTTTTAAGTTTATACGGTTTTTGGACGTTTTCATCTGTTTTTTACGTTTTCGTCAAATTTTTTACGTTTTCGTCCGTTTTTTTACGTTTTCGTCAGATTTCTTACGTTTTCGTCAGATTTCTTACGTTTTCGTCTGTTTTTTTACGTTTTCGTCCGATTTCTTACGTTTTCGTCTGTTTTTTTACGTTTTCGTCTGATTTCTTACGTTTTCACCCGATTTCTTACTTTTTCGCCCGTTTTTTACGTTTTGGTCAGATTTCTTACGTTTTTGTCTGTTTTTTTACGTTTTCGTCAGATTTCTTACGTTTTCGTCTGTTTTTTACGTTTTCGTCAGATTTGTTACGTTTTCGTCTGTTTTTTTCGTTTTCGTCCGATTTCTTACGTTTTCGCCTATTTTTTTTACGTTTTTGTCAGATTTCTTACGTTTTTGTCAGATTTCTTACGTTTTCGTCCGTTTTTTACGTTTTTGTCTGTTTTTTACGTTTGCGTCCGTTTTTTTACGTTTTCGTCCGATTTATTACGTTTTCGTCTCTTTTTTTCGTTTTCGTTCGATTTCATACGTTTTCGTCCGATTTCTTACGTTTTCGCCTATTTTTTTACGTTTTTTGTCAGATTTCATACGTTTTCGTCTGTTTTTTTACGTTTTCGTCCGATTTCTCACGTTTTCGTCCGATTTCTTAAGTTTTCGTCCAATTTATTACGTTTTTTACGTTTTCGTTCAATTTCTTACATTTTATACGTCTTTATTCGTTTTCAGAAAAAGACAAAAACGAAAAAAAACAGACGAAAATGGATGGAAACGTAAGAAAACAGACGAGAACGTACGAAAACGAACGAAAACAGACGTAAATGTAAAAAAACGGACGAAAACGTAAGAAAACAAACGAAAACGTAAGAAATCGGACGAAAACGTAAAAAATGGACGAAAACGTAAGAAAACGAACGAAAACGTAACAAAACAGAGGAAAACGTAAGAAAACGGTCGAAAACGTAAAAAACGTATGCAAACGTAAAAAAAACTGACGAAAACGTAAGAAATCGGACAAAAACGTAAAAAAATGTACGGACAAAAACGTAAAAAAACGTATGCAAACGTAAAAAAACTGACGTAAACGTAAAAAACGGACAAAAACATAAAAAACGGATGAAAACGTAAAAAACGGACGAAAACGTAAAAAACGGACGAAAGCGTAAGAAAACGGACGAAAACGTAAGAAATAACGTAAAGAATCGGACGAAAACGTAACAAAACGGACGAAAATGCTAGAAAATGGTCGAAAACGTATGCAAACGTAAAAAAAACTGACGAAAACGTAAGAAATCGAACGAAAACGTAAGAAATCGGACGAAAACGTAAAAAAACGGACGAAAACGAACGAAAACGTAAGAAATCGAACGAAAACGTAAAAAATGGACGAAAACGTAACAAAACGGAAGAAAACGGTCAAAAACGTAAAAAACATATGCAAACGTAAAAAAACTGACGAAGACGTAAGAAATCGGACGAAAACGTAAGAAATCGGACAAAAGCGTAAAAAAACGGACGAAAACGTAAGAAAACGGACAAAAACGTAAGAAATCGGACGAAAACGTAAAAAACCGGACGTAAATGTAAGAAAACGGACGAAAACTTAACAAAGCGAACGAAAACGGTCGAAAATGTAAAAAAACGTATGCAAACGTAAAAAAATGACGAAAACGTAAGAAATCGGACGAAAACGTAAGAAATCGGACAAAAACATAAAAAACGGACGAAAGCGTAAAAAAGGACGAAAACGTAAAAAAACGGACGAAAACGTAAAAAATAGACGAAAACGTAAAAAATACGGACGAAAACGTTAAAAAACGGTCGAAAACGTAAAAACCCTATGAAAACGTAAAAAACGGTCGAAAACGTAAAAACCGTATGAAAACATAAAAAAACGGACGAAAACGTAAAAAAGCCGACGAAAACATATAAAGCGTTCAGAAATGTATGAAAACACCATAATTTAGTAGGTCGACCCAACCCAAACCGTTTGACCCATGACCCGTTAGACCCATTTTTAAAACATGACTTGTTTGACCCATTGACCCATTGGACCCATAACCCATTTGACCCATGACCCAAACCAACCCAACCCAACCCATTTGCCACCTCTAGTTTTCACCAACATGCAAGGGCCCGACACATAATTTTTTGAGAATGTCTTTGGAGATGCAATCGATGAACTTGTACTCATACCTATTAACCACAAAGAACGAAAAGAAAAAGAAAAAACTGCTTAGTGTTAAGCTTCCTAGGCAAGTCGTTGTCATCTCTAAAAGCATGAATCCCTTTTTGCTTGAAGTCGTCGAATAGATGATCCATGAAGCTTCTACGGATGTCTTCACCTCTAAAACTTACAAAGACATCATATTTCCACCGATGAGGAATGGACGCAGTAGCCATTATCAATAATGAGATTGAGTTGTGTTCACAGTAGAGATTTTCAGAAAAATACAGACGCAACACTGAATCCATGACTAAGTAGCATCAAACATGGGAGTGCTTCGTGAGGAGGGGGGGGGGGAGAAATCGGACGAAAACGTAAGAAATCGGACGAAAACGTAAAAAACCGGACGTAAACGTAAGAAAACGGACGAAAACTTAACAAAACGGACGAAAACGGTCAAAAACGTAAAAAAACGTATGCAAACGTGAAAAAATGACGAAAACGTAAGAAATCGGACGAAAACGTAAGAAATACACAAAAACATAAAAAAATGGACGAAAGCGTAAAAAAGACGAAAACGTAAAAAACGAACGAAAACGTAAAAAACACAGACAAAAACGTTAAAAAACGATCGAAAACGTAAAAACCGTATGAAAACGTAAAAAAAAGAGCAAAAACGTAAAAACCGTATGAAAACGCAAAAAAACGGACGAAAACGTAAAAAATCGGTCGAAAACGTAAAAAACGTAAAAAAAAGGTAAAAACGGACGAAGATGTAAGAAATTTGACGAAAACGTAAGAAATTTGACGAAAACGTAAAAAACGGATGAAAACGTAAAAAAATGGCCGAAAACGTAAAAGACGAACGAAAACGTAAAAAAACGGACGACAACGTAAAAAAGCCGACGAAAACGTATAAAGCGTTCAGAAATGTATAAAAACACCATAATTTAGTAGGTCGACCCAACCCAAACCGTTTGACCCATGACCTGTTAGACCCATTTTTAAAACATGACCTGTTTGACCCATTGACCCATTGGACCCATAACCCATTTGACCCATGACCCAAACCAACCCAACCCAACCCATTTGCCACCCCTACCTAAAATCAACAACTGAAATTAAGATAAATTGCAACATATTAAAACAATCAAACAACAAAAACACATCAGACAAATCAATCAATTTGTTGTTATAAAATGATGATAATTAAAAATCAAAATATAAATAATTGAAAATCACATTCAAAATCAATCAAACCTGGGTAAAGATTGTAGATTCAATTGTATCATCAAAAGCCTAATTTCAATCTTCATCAACATCTGGTGGTGGTTTCAATTAATAAACTTGATGCCAAAAGAGAAAACACAGATTCCTTTACAAAATAATAAAATGAATAATATTATTCATTCGAAATCGAATATACATACCTGGTTGATCAAAACTTTGGAAAGATTAAGAAGATTGTATGTTATGAAGGATGGAATGGGTGCTGTGTGATTAGGAATGTGATTTAGGGTTTGTTTTGAGGCTATAAACTATGGTTTTTGAATTAGATGTTTTAGATTAGGAAATAAGTAATGCAGTTTAAATTCGATCAGTTTTTAAGGACAAAATTTTAGGGGTTGTTAATGGAAGAATCAAGTGCCAAGTCAAACGTATTAGAGAGTGAGTTGTCATTTAAATATGACATTATTGTTTTTTAATACCGTATCACAATTTGTGGGTTGGCTCACTGGTTGAAACACTTGCCTTTCTATGCATAGACTCAAGTTCGAATCTGGCAAGAGGCAATATTTTTAAAAAGTTTTCGGAAAGTCATGCTTTCTATGTGTCCACCAATGAGGTGGCATATATATATATATATATATATATATATATACTAGACTATAAACCCGTGGGTTTCGCGGGTGACAATAAACAAATTATAATTAGACATTGTTGACGCAAAAGGGATTAATTTTAAAAAATATGTAAATTAATAAAAGAGATTAATTTTAACGCAAAAGGAACGGCTGAAGCCTTAAAGACTAATTCTTATTATTTGAGAATGTCATACACATGAAAAAAAAGAAATGATTATAGCTTTCGGTTATTGCAACAATGTAGTGATTTAAGTATGTTACAATGTATTCATATTCAAGTTTGAAAAAGTTTATGTACTCAAGCTAATTAATATAATAGTATGAAGTTTAGTTTTTTTAACATATAAGACCCGCCAAATTGCCAATATTATTAACATTGTGGATTTCATAATCTTCATCAACATACGAGACCCGCCGATAGAGTTATGTACACGAACTTTAGATCTTCTTACATCATTAAATTAGGAATTTTTTTTACTTATATATATAAATATTCTCATTTACAAGTCGTTAATCAATTACTATTAATTTTGAATTACTTTCTAAATTGAGACATACTTTTTATGTTAAAATGTTATAAGCAAATTTATTACAGTAAAAAAATGCAATGCTAAAATTGAATATCAAATGATGAGAGACAAACAAATACATCACATGTTATAATATTTTTTTTTTTAAATTGTATGTTGAGATTTTAGAGAAAAATTGAAAAATATATCACTAAGTTATAAATATAAGGATAAAAAACCCACATATTAATATATGTAGCACAAGTTAAAGATTAAACATTGAATAAGGTTTATTAATAAGTAGATAACAAACTAAAAGGGTGATCAGGTAAATATGAGATGGGCAACTAAAGTGATTGATCAAATGTGGTGTAAATGACATAAATTGGTGTAACATGGACACGTGCCATTATGATGCTATTATGACGTCAGAAAGATGAAAGTAGATTTCAAAAAGATTTTCTTTTATTATATATATATATATATATAGCACAAGTTAAATATTAAACATTGAATAAGGTTTATAATAAGTAATATTATATATTATATTTTATATATATATATACTATTATATATATATATTTATGGGTTGGTCGGTAACATTTCTACGTTTTGTTTCCATATGATAGACAAATTTAAATGGATGATATATATTAAAAATTAAAAGTACAAATATCATAGTAATAGATAATTAGATATATTGCAACAAATTACTTCATGTATCGATCGTTAAATAACGATTGGTAACAATAGAAATTTGACACGAGTCGTCAATGATAAAGTTGTAGAAATACCTAAGCCTATATTGTCAACAACCCAAAAGTCTAACAAAGCCATCAAT
Source organism: Tanacetum coccineum (assembly GCA_026074375.1). Classification (NCBI taxonomy): domain Eukaryota; kingdom Viridiplantae; phylum Streptophyta; class Magnoliopsida; order Asterales; family Asteraceae; genus Tanacetum; species Tanacetum coccineum. The sequence goes on along the minus strand of BQNB010148686.1, from coordinate 1,326 downwards.
ATATGATTTCGGATTATAAACACCCCAGCCTAAATTGTCCAATACAAAGCCACCAACATTAAATTAAAGGTTAGTTTAAACTAATTATCATAAATTATAACTAAAATAGTGAATGGTGTACCAATATACCTTCTTCTTCTACTGCTTCCTGAAAGTCTATTAAAAAAAATTAACTTAATAATTTTTTTACAAAATAGCCCTTAAAGTTTCTATTATTTATGACTTTTTTAAATGTTAAACTTTATTTATCAAATATCTAACAAATATGTGACAAAAATTTTAATAAAAAAAATACCGATGAAAGGTTCTCTGAACAAAACGAGCTCAATATTGATATACTTTAAACGTGCATACGTTTTTATAAAAAATGTTAAAATTTAATATGTATTTTTGAAAAAAAAAGAAACATTCAAAACACAATCTTTAACTAAAATCAAGGTTATAAATAGCGTGAGGCGTGACGTGATGGCATGTCAAGCCTCACGCCTTAGGAGTCATGGCGAGTCATGGTGTTTTTTAATGCGTGACTTAAAGTGGCACAAAATATGAAAATATTTATAAATTTATATATTCATATCATATTTCAAATATATTGAGTTTACAAAAAATGTTATACATAAGGAATAAAGTTAAGGAGTAGTTTGGTATGAGGGTGTAGAAATCAAGTAATGGATTGATTCTATCAAAAATTGTTTGGTATTATCTATCTATCTATATCTTTATCTATATATCTATATATTCCAATATACAAAAGTTGAAAAAGACCATGAATACCCCTCTAAAAAAGAAATGCTAAAATTCTAAGATGTCTAAATTGGTAATTTTACATAAAACATTTGAATTAAACCACTAATCTATATATCTAAAATTCTAAGATGTCTAAATTGGTAATTTTACTCAAAAGAGACGTTTTGGAAAATTTAGTTATCATTCATTTATTCATCAGAGTTTTACAAAAGGAGGTCTCAAAATCTAGTAACAAAAGTTTGAATGATAATAGTTTAGCCATCTTCAAGTCCGCGCCACTCTGTGCCGTAAGTTGCTTAATTACCTAAGATAAACATGCTAAAAAGTTAACACAAAGGTTGAGTGAAATCCATAGGTTTAAGTTAAATAGTTTGAATGCAAATGCGATATTGGGTTACGTTGTTATACACCCGTTATTTGTAAAACAATATTATTGCCATTAGCTCATGAATCCGAAGCCTTGGGATATATATTAATCACACGTTATAGCCCTAACGGGCGCCTTTGCCAAAACACCCGTAGTTATATTCTAATGATGTGCAATTGGTTACCGATATCACTGGGTACACCAATCGGGGA
>BQNB010148685.1:0-16266 GCA_026074375.1 Tanacetum coccineum | reverse complement strand
TCAATTTGGCTCGACCCAATTGACAAGCATTTGACCTAAAGAAATTTAAGTTATCTAATGGAATTTAGATAGAGTCTCACAATTCCAATACCCATAGAATACCACATTATTATGGTGTGTCTAAAGTGTTGAAACAAACTATATTCATATTGTTTAATTTCTGATAACTTTAGTTTCCCTACCTCTAAAAATCGATCAAGGTTAGAATTTTGCATGTGTCATGGATACACTCAATAAAGTTTCAACCTAGAAGGTATTCAAGATATAATCTATTTATGGATTAGGATATATCTCATTATGTCTTGATTAAAGTTCTGAAATTTGTTAATATCTTATGAAGCATATTATTAACAAGCTAGAGATGAGAACTATAAAATGTATTTTGTTGTCCCAATTAAAAACAATTTATTGTTGCTTAAATACTTAGTATTTAAAGAATTTTCTTTACTTGCAAAAGTAAGTGGGAGCATCTACAAATCTTGAAGATATTCAAGAACAAAATACATAACCTTCTAAATCCACTTGCTAATGTCACACTAAAGTTTAACATGGAAATGTCGAACCAAAGTATATTAGAACTCTCATTCATAAATCCGCAAGGATGCCTCATCACTTGATTGATATTGTAATATCAATGCTGAGGAATATAAATTAGAGGATCATTTCAAACCTGCTAATTGCTAAGATACATTATCACATCTTGAATATGATAAAGGTCTTAGAATTATGAATGATAAGATGCAGTCCTTAAAAGCCAATCAAATTTAAGTTATCTAACGGAATTTAGATAGAGTCTCACAATTCCAATACTCATAGAATACCACATTATTATGGTGTGTCTAAAGTGTTGAAACAAACTATATTCATATTGTTTGATTTCTGATAACTTTAATTGCCCTACCTCTAAAAATCGATCAAGGTTAGAATTTTACGTGTGTCATGGATACACTCAATAAAGTTTCAACCTAGAAGGTATTCAAGATATAATCTATTTATGGATTAGGATAAATCTCATTATGTCTTGATTAAAGTTCTAAAATTTATTAATATCTTATGAAGCATATTATTAACAAGATAGAGAGGAGAACTGTAAAATGTATTTTGTTGTCCCAATTAAGAACAATTTATTGTTGCTTAAATACTTAGTATTTAGAGAATTTTCTCTACTTACAAAAGTAAGTGGGAGCATCTACAAATCTTGAAGATATTCAAGAACAAAATACATAACCTTCTAAATCCACTTGCTAATGTCACACTAAGGTTTAACATGTAAATGTCGAACCAAAGTATATTAGAACTCTCATTCATAAATCCGCAAAGATGCCTCATCACTTGATTGATATTGTAATATCAATGCTGAGGAATATAAATTAGAGGATCATTTCAAACCTGCTAATTGCTAAGATACATTATCACATCTTGTATCTGATAAAGGTCTTAAAATAACTAATGATAAGATGCAGTCCTTAAAAGCCAATCAAGTTTTGAGCTTGATTGATCTTTCACTAAATAGAAAACCTGTGAGGTTAGAATGAGTTTCTTTTGAAGAAAGGCTCATAAGGACAAAATTGTATACATATTAATGCCTGACTGATGATAAGAATTTTGATCTTACTCAAGCAATTGACTATGATTAAATTTCTCTTTTCTGCACGTATTAATTATATAAAGATATCTAATTGTCGTACATGATTTCTTGAATCTTTAAAAGTCAAATTGAGGTTCATAACTCTTTCTTGTATGATTACCTTGGCGAGGACGATGTGTAATCATAAAGGGTTATGAGTATATAATTTTAAAATATGGCAATTAAGATTTAAGACTATTTCCTTAGTGATTACATCTGCGAGGACGGTGTGTAATTAAAAGGGGTTAAAAGTCTTTATATAGCATACAAGATAAAAGCTAATAGAATCCAAGTATGGATTAAATCATGCATCTAGGAGATGAGATCTTAAGTTTTATCACAATATAATATTTGATTAAATTAAGATAACTCCTGAGTACATCTGACATCAAGTGGAGCACTATGTTTTTTACTTGAAATTCATTTGTTGTGTTACAAATTGAAGTTATCATTCCATCTAAGATAGATGTTAATCCTTGAGGTTGGAATGAAACTTCCCTTGGGAATTTTAGGAAATTAAACAAACGACCCTGGAATGAATGTTTAATGAAATAAACATATGCGAAAATTAAGTCCAACACAATGCAATACATCATTGAAGCAAGTCTTAAATGATATATTTCACTTGAGATAATTTAATACATGGATGGAAACCTTGTATTTTTAACAAGGGATCAGTAATACTTATATTTGATGTATTAAGAACTGTTTGTTACTTTGCATAAGAGCAAGATGAGCTAACAACAACAGTATCTAATTGAGAGTGTTTAGATGACTGATAATAACAGTATCTAATTGAGAGTGATTTAGATGATTGTTAAAACAAATGTTTAGGAATTATATAATGCATAGTGTTGTTTGTGGACACATGATCCCAGAGAATAATCAATCCTAGTTAAAGTAGAATTTCATCTTTTATGATAAATATACTAACTAGATATGCTCCACTAAGAGCATTGTTGCAATACATATTAAAGAATGAGCATACTTTACATTAAGAAACTGTAAAGATGACTTTTGAGATAGGTATGTTTTTTTTTGTTTATTTTTTTATTTTTTTTTTTTTTTTGGGTTTTTTTTTTTTTTTTTTTTTTTTTTTTTTTTTTTTTTTGTTGACTTCAAATACCTCATAAAAGGTACTGTCACATTTTCATACTACGATTCTTGTAATAGTATGCAAATATACATACGACACTCATCATGGCATTCAAATTCTTCACAATTTGTGAATTTAAAACAAGTATTCAGAAAGTTTACTCAGATAACTATTTAACTGTCTTGTAAAGAAATAGTTGAGAATGTTAGAAATATTAGAGTTCAACTTGCTAATTAGTTTCATGCATATCTGTTTTAGTATTTGGATAATTGGGATGTAAGACAATTTTTATTTTTCGATGAAATAAAGACTACTTGGTATTATGTTTATTTCCATTTCATATAATAATATGTTAACCTATATTTGCATGTTTTAATCTTGAATGATGTAATCATTCTAAGTATGTCCCATTACCGGTTACAAAATGGGAGTATTGGTACATAAGTAAAGTGAGTGTTGGTTAAATTCATTGAAATATAGGGATGGTATCTCGCTCAAACTCATATGTTATTCACAAGGGATGCATATTGGACACCCCAACCTTCGAATATTTACTTTTGGATCCTTAGTCATGAGTAAAATATCGAAAAATGGTTAGTTAAGTCATCCTTAGACTTGAGAATAATAAACCCGTTCTGGTAATGTTGAGATATCACTTTTTTTAATTCTAAGTCAAACACTAACCTGAAAATGGTAGTTATAAAGGCTATTATTGGAAGTGATGTGAAGCACATTCCACACTTGTATTCAACAAAGAATATTGTTCCTCACTTGATGTGCAGAAATGATACCATTGGCGCCTCTCCAGAATTAATCAGTTTTAATTGTGTGCCGCACCCAAAGGTAAGGCAAGATGATTCTTGATTACTATAAGGTAATATCGTATTAAATGTTCTATAACGATAAACTAAATGGTTAAACTATATGTAATGAGTTTAGGACCATATCCATGTGTTTAACATTATCTAAACAAAGGGAGTGATTGGTTAAAGCAAGAGATACATAATCATTGCTACTGAGAATGTGTTTTTGAAAAATTGTATCTCAGACATTCTAAGTATTTAACAACGAATGTGAGTGTTGCTAGACGTTTCCGTCGTTAGTATATGGGTTGTCTGCTACTCTAACTCCCAAGTGAGAGCTGTTGGATTATGGTAGTTGGATACGCGCCTATACGACTAGAAATGTGTGAGCCTATTAAGGGCACACACGTTAAACACTTAGAGTGCGTTTATATTTCACGTATGCTTCTAATTGTAAACCATAAGGACCTAAAACGACTAGACACGAATCCTATGGAGCCTAAGTGAGTTTAGCCGGCCATAAGATTCATAGAGGGTGTCTAGATTCGTTTCTTGGAGGATAAGATGAAAGGGAAGTATTATGATAAGGATAACAAAAGTACGTTTCTTCCTTATATTCTATCATGAATATGTGGGTTTGGAGTATACACTTAACCATAAAACTACTTCAATAACCCAAACACAGCCAACGCAGACGTCAGTAGAGCGTATACGAAGACCAATAAACACACCTCCAACACTTGTCACTAACAAAACACATTGTTCCTGACCACCCCAATTTTTATAACATCACCAGATTATCTCTACTACAGAACCCGTCATCTTAGGTTATTTAGTGTGAGAGTTCATATAATCAGAGTTTCTTCACCTTTTTGATGCGTGTTAAATTTTCTGGGGAACACATCAAAAGAGGTATTCTTGCTAGCTATAGTATCATGTCGAAGAGCCGCACACATTCTACATGAAGCTCCACACGAAATACGAGAGCGCAGTACTCTAACGGGCTTCATCAAAGGAGTGACAACAATAGAACACGACGGTCTAGGCGTTAATGTGTCTTTCGCGCGTCCTGGATTGTATGCGTGAGTCTGCGGTATCTGCCTCTTTCAAATTTCCACCAGCAATTATACAGTTAAAAACCCTAGGCAAACCTCGTACTATTATTCGGTTTGGTTTTATATAGGGCTTCGATACTGTGTTGGAGAAATAATTCCAGGTGTTGATTTCTGACATATACTTAAGGATGAATATCTGGTACACGTAATAGAGGACTAGCATCAGGGCGCGCTCGCTTGTGACGTTTTGATGTCGACATTCATAGAGGTGTAAGTTTATATCACTAAGTTTCCAAAAGCATTTCTAGGCGTCTCAGATTGTTTCATTTGCAGTTGAACCTACGAGGGATCTTAAGAGTCTATACTTCTTTATTACCTACAAATCTAATGTTTTATATATACTTCATGGTGTATCTTAATCACATCTCCTTAACACTTGATCCATATCCGCATATGCGACTCGGTATTTGCTTAATCGAATTTAACATTTAGTCATTCAACAACTCTCCCTACACCTGCCTACACGCCGACTCTAGAAGGATTAGCTAATTTTCTTTCTTACCTCAGAATACAGTACTTAAATATATCAAAATTGTGTTACTACATATTGAGGTGCACGAGAAACGTTAATCCATTTATACAGCTATTATACGTTTGAGATACAACACACACGAGTTTTACGATCAACAAACAGTCAAAAACACCTGGTTTCTGGCCGGTTAACCGGTTCGTTTTGTGGACACCGTTGGTCGACTGGGAAGACAAAACCCCGAAACCCTCTATTTATACTTAAATAAAATGGCAAAATGACAAACACTACACCTTAAAAGTAAAAAAAAACGCTCCTCCACAGGTCTCCCACGTTTGAAAAGTAAGATTCTAGTTTTGAAAAGATCTCCCAATCGAACCGGTTTGGAACCGGTTAACCAAAACCGGTTCCAAAAACCAGTCCCCGAACCGAACGAAACCACAAAATCCCAAACCGGCGGTTTGGCCAAGAACCGGGCCGGTTTATGTCAAAACCGGGTTTTACCGGTTTCAGTTTCTGGTTTTTCCATTAGGTCGGTTCCATTATCCAGTTTTTTTTGCAAGTCTATACTCATATCATTACAATGCTAACATATACACAACATATAAAACAACCGCTAACGACTACATTTACTTATTTCACACAGGCAAAAAATACATCGAAGCACATAATAAATCATAAATTATGAACAAAAAATATACAAACCTTATAAAGTCAACATTTAGATCAAATACGATCTCATCTTAGAATCCAAAAAACATCACACACCTCAAACGAACACAAAAATGCTGGGTGAAGGCTGAAAATACGAAACTAACTTATCAAATGTTACCAACCTACGCAACTAACATTCAAATTTCATTTCAATCCTACGCAATCTTTATCGATACCAACAAATTATTTCTAGCGTGGTTTTTTTAATCAAAATCCAACTAGACCTTCCACTACCCATATCCCATTTAATAAGCTGGTTTCCCCTTTTCAACCATTAATAATTCAAGAACTCTAAATCTCTAATAACCCCAATTATACAAAATGTCAACATCCTCTTCTACCAATCGAAGCCATAGAGCGTACGTATTATTACCTACTCATTGCAAATTTGGATGGACACTTCGCTGGCCAAACGTGTTTCTTGTACTAAGAGAAACCCTTGTCGTCGTTTCTTAGTTTGCCCAAAACCGTCGATATGTTTTAGTAAGTTATGTTATGTTTTAGAAATTAAACTATTATTTGAAATGGCTTTCTTTTGTAGTTTTCTCCAGATAAATGTGATGCTTTCTACTGGATTGAATGGAAGATTACAAGAGCCACGTATAATCGCGCTACAAAACATGCAAATGTATGAGATTGTATTCAAGTCAATTGAATGGTGATCAGCAAGTACGTCATTATGTAGAAGAGAATCTCACAAACATGAGTAGCGGGATCTTGAGCTTCAAAGAAGACTTGCTTATATGAACTCTGAATTTGAGAATTACAAGGCAAGAATGGTGCTTCAACTAAAAAGGTAACGATCCAAGTATGCTGTGTGAAGGAGGATTTCTGGATTCATGATGTTTTTGTTAGCTTTGATATTGGTATTGTTGTTCATTGTCATTTAGGGTATGGTAAGTCTAGGATGAAGATGTATGTTATGGTAGTATGAAGTAGCTATCAAGAACATGAATGTTGTTTTTTGGTCAATTTGGTTAGGGTAATTGTATTATGAATGCCGGTATGTAGTTGTTGTCTTTGATGGTAGTATCAAAGGTATGTATTCACAACAAGTTTTGTATCAATGAAAAGTTGTGTTTACATGGACTGAATGTAATGGTAAGGTCGACCTTCGGTCGGTCGTCCCATGTGGAAGCAACTAAGGTCGGTCGTCCCATTACCTCGACCGAACCTAGAACTAGTCCCTCCCCTAACTTTGCACTTTTTTTGGGTCTGTAGACGACCGAGTAATGACGCCTTTCCTATAAAAAAAATTATCCCTTAATTTCTATAAAACCCAACATCTTCTTTCCTATTTTCACACACATATACACGTTTTATCAAAAACATACACTACAAACAATATGTCTCAAATTAATTCAGAGTGTTTATTTTTCGATGATACGGATGATGAAACATAAGTGAATAGTTTACTCTCCGGTTTTTAATAGACGCTGCTTTGGTTATTCAAGTAAATCTACTCCTACAATCCAAAAATACCAACGAACTATAAGCCCTAGAGATCGTACGGTGCTCATGACCGTCTAGTCCTACTTCTGCTAAAAAACCTCATTTTAACAACGCTATTTTATTTCTTAAACGATTCCGAATAAACCGATCGCTGTTCACCCGCATTGTTCGAGATTTGTTTGCTAACTGCCCTTATTTTCAAGAAGGGTGTGATACTGTTGGAAAAGCTGGCATCTCTGCTTTAGTGAAGTGTACCTCCGTGATTCGTCAACTAGCATACGCTGTTGTTCCAGATTCTCTAGACGAATATTTATAAATCGGTGAAAAAACTTCTCATGATTGTTTGATGCATTTCTGAGACGGGTTATATAGTTTATATGGCGAGGAGTATTGCGAAGGCCTACCGTCAAGCTGTACGTTGAAAAACTCTACGCTTTTCACGAAAAGAGAAGAAAAGAATAAAAAAAAAGAAGAAAGAAAAAAAGAAAATAAAAGAAAGAAACAAACATGGGTTTCCTTGTATGATAGGCAGCATAGATTGTACAAAATGGCCGTGGGCTCAATGTTCACAAGCATATCGTGCTCAGTAGGGGTGATTCCGGGTCAGAGCCATTCATTTTGTTAGAAGCGGTTGCCTCACATGATTTATGGATTTGGCACGCCTTCTTTGGTGTTGCAGGTTCGAACAATAACGTTAACGTTTTACATCAATCCCCTGTTTTAAATGATCTTAAAGTAGGAAAAACACCAGAGGTTCCATTCGTGACTAACGACGTGACTTATACATGGGAAATTCTCTTACTGACGGGATATATATTCCAAATAGGGTGTGCTTATGAAGTCTATTTCGCAGCCAGGGTCAAATGATGTGAAGGGAATAAGATATAAGCAAGCGCATGAAGCAGCAAGAAAAGATATGGAACGAGCGTTTGGCATGCTAAAGAAAAAATGGGCTATCGTAAGAACTCCTGCACGGTCTAGGAGTCTTAAAAGGATTACGCATTTAATGTACACTTGCATCATATTACATAATATGATTCGCAAAGAAAAAGGAAAGGCAATCTCTCCCGACTTTTATCCGGAGGAACAACATCGTGAAGATGATCCCGTAAGATCGGCACAAGATAGGCTACGAGTTATCAGAGAAATACACGACGAAGAAACTCATCTTAATCTTAAAGCCGATCTAGTGGAACACATTTGGCATCGAACAAATGCAAACTAATTTACTGTAATTTTTTATCTTCTGTAATTTTTTTCCGTCTTTTCTTCCGTGTATTTTTTTACGTATTTTAGTTTGTAATGTTTAATTATTAATGTAATGTTCGGTCGCCTGTGCGGTCACCACTACGGGTGTTTGGTCACTGTGTGGTCTAGGAGAGAGAAAGCTGAGTTGGCGCTGACATGACGGTGTCCTCTGCGGTCACCACTACGTTTAGCCTTAGAATTTGTCTATTTTTTTGCACATGGTAAATTCACAAATTTTAAAAGATTGCACATGCAACTACACATAAGGAATATATAGAAGACTGAACCATTTAACATACTACAATATTAAACTACATAGATATGGCAAGTTAGTGTTAATAGCATGTGCAAAGTTTACAAAATATGTGCCATCTTGGTCACATATATCTAGCAGCCTACACAGACATGAACCTACATTAGTTAAGTGTTTACAAGCACCAATACAACACATTTGTTACCCAACATACAAAAGGATAAGTGTTTTAAGTCACCAATAGATTTCAAATGCTAAATGGATTAGATGGAGATCCACCAAATGTCAACTTCCTTCTCTTGGCAATTCTCTCAGATCTTTTTATTTGACTTGGATTGAGAGGTGTTGCTTGACTATATTCTGTTTCAGCTTCCATAGTAGTTGACCTTGGTTGTGATTGGAACTCTACTGTAGCCTGTAAAGATGCAAAACCATGAGATACACTTGGCAGATCAACATTATGTTGAACATGAGCTTCTTCAAGTGCCTGAAGTTCACTGATTGTAGCAGGCCTGTCATTTTCATTATCTGATAACTGTCCTCATTCCATTTCCATATTGTACTGGTATTCCCTCTGTTCTTCCTCTGCAACTAGCCTTCTCCTTTCTTCCTCTTCCAGCTCTTCCTGCATAACTTGTCTTGCTGCTTCCTCATCTCTCATGAGTTCATATTCCTTTGTAATATAACACAATATCAAACTAAAATACTTTAATTGGAAGTAACTTATTGTTGAAGCTTTAAGTATACATACATGTGTGTTCATACTTGAATGTGCATTTATTTGATTTAACAGCTCCTCTCTTTGCAACCTTAGCACCACTAGCAGCTCCTCTCTTTGCAGATACACTTTTTGCACCACTAGCAGCTCCACTCTTTGCACCCTTTGTAGATACACTCTTTGAAGCTCCACCCTTTGAAGCTCCACCCTTTGAAACTCCACCCTTAGCACCACTTGCACCCTTTGAAGCTCCACCCTTTGAACCACTAGCAGATTCAGTCTTTGCAGAAGCTCCACCCTTTGCACCACTTGCACCCTTTGCACCACTAGCAGATACATTCCTTGAAGCTGCAATCTTTGCACCCCTAGCTTCACCCTGTCTACTTGACTCACAAACAGTTGGTGCCCTTGGAGGTTTCATTGGAGCTGGTTTGGGTGCTTTAGGATCTTTACAACTAGCTTTGTTATGGCCAGTCTTTTGACAATTCTGGCATGTGATGACTCTGCCAACCCTGCTAATTGAGTGTTTGTTAACTTCTTTAGTAGGATGTGGGATTTTGTTCTTTCTTGGCCATCCAGGCATCCTTTTCAATATGGTTAGGAGTGGTGGTGTGTTTTAAGTTTTTTTTCACACTAGAACCATAAACTACTTTTTATAGAGAAGTGGTATGGTATCAAACCATTGGCTTGAGTAACTAAGCTGCTCAAACAAACATTGATTCAGCTTAAAATGCAGGAAGGCTGCTACTGCATATACACATGGTACTCCACTAAGACTTCATAACCTACAGTCACATGACCTCTCCATGAGATTAACTCTATATGCTTCATCCTTTTTTCTAACCTCAACTACCTGATATCCACTAGGTAAAACTCTCCATTTCCTTTTACTCTTCAAGTTGTTTTCAAATTGATGGAGTTATGTTTTCATTTATTATAGCAGCAAGTTTACTCATACTCCAGTTCCTTTGCTTAATGTAAACTATAATATCCTCTAACATAGAGATTATAGGCTTACCTCTGGCATTAATAATTTGTGCATTAAAGCTCTCTGATATCCCATTTTCAAATGAGGCACAACTTCTGCCTGTTTGGAAATATACTTTAGACCACCTTTCAGGTTCCCTCTCCATGAGATACCTATAAACCTCTGGATCTAACTGTCTGATCTGTTCCATGTATCTTATGAAATCCTGCTATTGTTTTGATGCATTCACCCAGAAACAACCTTTATTTAAACCTAATCCACATCCACTATCCTCTTGAAATTTAGCATAAATGTGTCTAGTACAGTGACGAAGGGTTCTGAATAGAGGTAACCAAATCCAAACTGCCTCAATTATACCAGCATGTTAACATTTATAGTTAAAGTCTATAAAACAAAAAATAATTATACATTAAAGTGTAACAAAACATCCTTGGGGGGAGTTTTGAAAATTGGTCCCACAATGCAACATAAAGTCAAAGATCCATCAGTCTAAAAAACCAACACTAGTTGTTTTTGTTCTCTACATCCACAACTGCCCATGCTATTGGGTACATTTGGTTATTCCCATCTCTACCCATTGCAGTCAATATCTCACCCTTGCACATATGTGTTATAAAACACCCATCAATCCATATGACCTTTCTACACCCTGCAGTCCATCCATCCTTGACACCCTTAAAGCAAACATACATCCTCTGAAATACAGGCTGTTAGAAATAACGAAAAGTATCAAGTCACTTTCCAATATATATAGTCTAGCTTGTAGGTTAATCAAATGAAAAGTTAGTAAGCTAATCGGCCCAAGACCACATAGAAAAGCCATAACTTAAGGCCATGCCGGTTAAGCTAGAAGTATTTATACCCACTCCACACATAGAGGGGGTGTTGGTTGTTTATTTTTCTCACACACACTTAATCTAATATTCTCTTCTTTGTTTCTCTCTCTAAGTGTTCATCCAACCACCTCTTTCTCTCTCTAAAACTCTAAACGAATTCCATACTATATGTGTTAAGATATTCTACAATTGGTATCAAGAGCCATGGGGTGTTTGTGAAGGTTTTGTGTGCGTTTTTCTACTTGTTTTTGCTTGTTATTTTGGTTCGATCCATTCAAAAAGTTTTCACTTTTTGAGGGTTGAAAAACCATAAAGCTTTAAACTTTACTCTTTATTTATCTTTGTTTAGGCTAGAAGGACAAGAAAATCTTTGAAAAACATCAACATTTCATCTTTTTGAGTCTTTTTTGTTAGAAAAAATGTTTTGTACCAAGAATCTTGATTTTAATTTTTTCGTGTCAAAAATGTTAAAGTTTGTGTTTTTAAGGTTTTAATAGTCTTAGATAGGTAAGAAGTACAAAAAAAATTAGGTAAAACGTCAAAAGTGAGTCTTTTTAAATTTTTTGATTTTGAGTTTCGAAGTGTATTGGGCGAATTATACCTTCAAGCGAATTATACGTATCTTTCCACAGGCGAATTATACGTATCTTCCAAAGGCGAATTATATGTGTTTTTTCTATAGGCGAATTATACGTGTTTTTCTACAGGCGAATTATACGTGTTCTTCTACAGGCGAATTATACATATCTTTCTACAGGCGATTTATACTTAAATTATCAAGGGCGATTAATAGGTTTTTCTCCAAGGGTGATTTATACGTATCTTTCTATAGGCGATTTATACGTAAATTACCAAGGGCGATTTATACGTAAATTACCAAGGGCGAGTTATACGTGTTTTCTTTCCAAAGGCGATTTATACGTTGTTTCTTAAGGAGATTTATACATCATTTACTTTGGTGATTTATACGCTTTATTTGGGAGAAATATACACTTTCATTAGGTGAATTATACGGTTGTTCTTTGATTTGTAAAATCCCGTGAAAACTTGATTCCTCGGTTTTATCAAGAATTGTAAAATCCCGTGTATTCCAAAAGACTCGGTTTCATTAATCAAACCTCACTTTAACACAACAACCTCCAATCGATGTACGATCATTTTATCTCATCACATTAAAATGGATTCAATTATTCCACTTGGACAAAAGAATAATCTTGCTGAGTATATGATACTCTCCGGTGCTGACAATCGTCCACCTATGTTGGACAAGGACTTGTATGATTCTTAGAAAAATCAAATGGAACTTTATATGCAAAATAGAGAGCATGGAAGAATGATATTTGAATCAGTTAAAAATGGTCTACTCATTTGGCCTACCATTGAAGAGAATGGAGTGATCAAAACTACGAAATATGTTGAATTATCTGTTGCTGAGAAAATTCAAGCTGATTGTGATATGAAAGCTACCAATATCATTCTTTAAGGTTTACCTGCTGATATCTATTCACTTGTGAATCATCACAGAGTTGCTAAAGATTTATAGGAGAGAGGTCAATTACTGATGCAAGGTACCTCTTTGACTAAGCAGGAGAGAGAGTGTAAGTTGTATGATGCATTTGATACGTTCACTCACATTAAGGGGAAAACACTTCACAAGTATTACTTGAGATTCACTTAGCTGATTAATGATATGAACATCTACAACATGAAAATAGAGCAATTTCAAGTTAATACAAAGTCCTTAAACAGTCTTCCACCGGAATGGAGTAAGTTTGTGACTGATGTCAAGCTCGTGAAGGATTTGCATACTACCAACTTTGATCAGCTTCATGCATATCTTGAACAACACGAACTTCATGCAAATGAAGTTCGTCTTCCGCATGAACGCAATCAAGATCCACTTGTATTTGTAGCAAATCAGCAGATGACACCACCTCAATTCAACACTTATCAGTCTTCATACAACAACACTTATCAGTCTTCATACAACAATCCTCAGTTTCAACAACAGTTTCCACCATCTCAATATAGATCAATTCATCCTAATCAACATTTTTCATCTACTTATCCATCACAACCTCAATTCAATCACTCATCAGTTCCATCATCATATCCATACCAGTCTCAAATGAATCATCAAACTTATCTATTCCTCAAATTTACTTATTAATCACCTCAAGTTTCAACACAACCTATGACTAAGTTACCTCTTGTGGACTCTAATTTTGTTGTTCCTGTATTCTCTCTAGGAGATGATCCAGTTGCTTGTCTCAACAAATCAATGGCTTTTCTAACAGCTGTAACTTCTTCAAGGTTTCCCTCGACTAATAATCAACCTAGAACTTCCTCGAATCTAAGAAACCAAACCACTATTCAAGATGGCAGGGTCGCAGTGCAACAAGTTCAGGGGAGACAAGGTCAAAGTTATTCTGGTACTGGGTATAAGAGTAATGCTACTAGCTCTGGGGGAAACAATGCAAGCGAACACGCAAAGGTTGTTAAATGCTACAACTGTCAAGGTGAAGGACATATGGCTAGGCAATGCACTCAGCCTAAGCGAATAAGGAATGCAGTATGGTATAAAGAAAAAAACAATGTTAGCTGAAGCTTAGGAAGCTGGACAAATTTTGGATGAAGAGCAACTCGCATTTCTTGTAGATCCAGGGGTTTTAGATGGTCAAGCTGTTCAGACAATCATTCTAAACAATGCTGTTTTTCAGACTAAGGATCTTGATACTTATGATTCTGACTGTGATGATATCTTGAATGATCACGCGATTCTCATGGCCAACATTTCCAACTATTGTTCTGACATTATCTCAGAGGTACCCAAGTCTGAAACCAATCTTAATGATATGGAAAATCAAAGTGTGCTTGCAATGCAAGATTTTGAATAATCACCAGTTGTGTATTTTACAGATAATGAGATACATAGTGATAGCAATATCATTCCATACTCTCAATATTTGCAAGAAACACAACAGGCAAATGTTCAAAATACTAATTTGCAGGCACAACAAGATTCAATGTTTTAATGTATGATAAAACAAATGTCAGAACAAATGATTAATCATGTAAATAATTAGGAAAAGGCAAATAAGAATAGAATAATGAATCTGTAACCACTGAGCTAGAGAGATATAAAGAACGAATCAAAAATTTTGAACATCTTAATATTGATTTAAGTCGTCGTGAAAAAAATGATTGATTCTTAAATGGATGATATGATTAAGGAGAAGCTTGCACTGAAAGAACAAGTTGACTCACTTGAGCAAAATCTTTCTAATCAAATCAAAGAAAAGGAATGTTTATTGCAAACATTCACTGTTTTCAAAAGTGAATCTAAAGAAAAGGAAGATAAATATATGGAAAACAAAATTGATTTGGAAAAGAAGATAAAGGAACTTGATAATATTCTTTTTAAAGTGGGTCAATCTGCTCAAACAGTGCACATCTTAACTAAGCCACAAGCCTTCTATGATAATATACACAAACAAGCTCTAGGTTATCAAAATCCGTTTCACCTTAAGAAAGCTCAGCGGATTAAACCAACCTTGTATGATGGTATTGTTATTTCTGGTAAACATGTTGCTATGCCTGTGATTGATGACGAGGAAACATTGATTGTGGAAGAAAAGAGTCGATCAAAAATGTCTGAAAAAGGAAAAGATCCAGAGGTTATTAAGAAAAACATTTCTCATAAACCTATTGATAATGAAAAATTAAATAGACTATCTGAAGATTTTGGGAAATGTTTTACTCCACAACAAGAAATGGATGCTGAACAAGCTTTCTGGTTTCGTATATCCAATCCTACCATTGAATCTTCTAATCCACCACCTGTCAAAGTGGAAGTTCCCAATGAACTACCTAAGGCGAGTTTGGTGAATGCAAGCCTTAAAAAGCTTAAATTCCACCTCGCCCAGTTTGACTCTGTGGTGAAGAAGAGGACAACACCTGATGCTCGTATAGAAAGTGAATGGGGGTTTGAACATACAAAAGCTGTTTTTAACAATAAAATTATTCCATTTCTAAAATCTTTAAAAGACATCTTCAATGTGTTTGATAGAGATCTTCTAAATGAAATAATGGAAGTACAGACAGTTTTTGACCAAATGGATGCTGCTGCTCAACAGTTTTCAATTGACAAACAATGTTTAGAAATTGCTAAGAAAGAATTATTTTTGGAAAATGATTGACTCTTACAACAAATCATGTCTCAAGATGTTCTTTTAACTGTGATGAATTCTATGTCTTTGATTGGTAAATATGTGATTATGGAAAGAAAGCGAAATGAATCTTGTGATAAGTGTTTTAATCTTGATGCCGAGCTTTTAAAATCACAAAATGCGTTTAATGATCTTTTAAAAAGATACTCACAACTTGAAAGACATTGTATTTCTCTTGAGTCGTCAATACAACTTAATCAAGTAATTTTTCAAAAAGATGAATCTTGTGATAATCAAAATGCTCTCGAAATTCCAGAATTTTTTGAAAATAATGATTTGATAGCTCAGCTTCAAGACAAAGACACTACCATTTGTAAGTTAAAGGATATTATAAAATCAATGAGAGAAAATTCCAAGGAAGAGAATGTCAATTATGATTATTGTGAGATAGAGACCAAAAATGTAGAACTGGAGAATAGTGTGGCAAAATTGCTTTTGAAAAACGAGCATCTTTGTAATGAAATTAATCATGGGAAACAGGTTTTTAAAGAGCGGTTTGACTCAATAAAAAATACACGTGTTTGTAATAAAGAACAGAGTGACTCTTTAATTGATAAACTAAACTTAAAATCTGCAGAAAATGAGGATTTAAAAGCTCAAAATCAAGATAAGGTTTTTGTGATAACGTCATTAAAAAACGATTTACAAAAAGTAAAAGGAAAAGAAATTGTTGATATTTATGCACAAATACCATCTGCCAACACTATTGTTCCAGGAA
>BQNB010148683.1:0-10155 GCA_026074375.1 Tanacetum coccineum | reverse complement strand
GTCATAAGAAGTGTTTGGAAGAGTATGAGAACTGAATATCAAGAGGTGGATTGGTACAAAGTTGTTTGGTTTTCTCAATGTACCCCAAGGCATACTTTATTATGTGGTTGGTTATGCATAGACTACAAACACAAGAAAGAATGACTAAATAAATAGTATATTAGGACAAATCTGCTCCGCCCATTGTGTGCAGTATGCTATGATTCAATGTCTCACCTATTTTTCAAATGTCCTTTTGCTAACAAATTATGGAATGTGATGAAGAATGAGTTAGTGTTACTCTAAGACTCTTTATGAATGGCAATGTATTATTTAAATGTGTAGAGTTGAGTGCAATATAAGTGTTCTTGGTAGAATTTGCCTTGGTGCTTGTGTGAATAATATTTGGTAAGGAAGGAATTTAAGATTGTTTTAAAACACAAAAAGGAGTTAAAGGTCTAAAAGAGGAGTTGAAAGAGATTACGAGTCTTAAAGTTCGGAATTCATCAGCAATTCATAGTGTTGTGAAAGGTGAAGCTTCTTTGCTCTAACTAAATGGTCTTTAATACATTAGAGTGGTTCTATAAAAGCTGCTTGGTTCTACTAAGGAAGTGATATGGGAGTGTTCGGATGAATGTAAATACATATGGCCTTGTAATTTGAGCAAAGTTTCTATGCTACTCGATTGTATTTTCATGTATTGTTTGCTAAGGTGGTGGCTATATTACAGTGGAAAATAGTTACTTCTATGCAGTCTAGATCTTTTCTCATAAGGAAGGTTTCATGCTAAAAAATGGATTATAAGGGGTGTTTGGGTGATGGTTTAAAGGCAGATGGCTAGTATCTTGCCGATGAAGTCCATATTCAGTGGTTGTTCTTTTTGTGTATTGATTTGAGGGTGTGGCTACATTATACTTAGAAGATCATGTCTATTGGATTTGTGATTGTAGTCTCCATCGAGTTTCCTGCTTTTCTGATATGGAATATTGTGAAAATGGTTGTTTGGCATTAGCTCTTGTAATATTCCTTGTTTGTATGAAACGAGTTGGAATTTAACCCGCGCGTTGCGGCGGGGAGCGAAGAAAAGAAACTTGAGAGGCCTTTTTTATTTTATTTTTTAAAAATTTATGTAAAAAAATCGTAAACAGTTAAAAGTTGAGGGTCCGTTTTGTAAAAAAAAAAAATTAGCTTGGGCCGAATTTTAGGCTAATTTTTGGGCCGGTACTGTAGCACTGTAGCAAGCACTGTAGCTGCTACAGTGACACCGACCATTTGTGAATTGTATTATAGAGTAATGATCATCTTATGTGGCCAGGAATAGTGAGTCATGAAAGATAGAGACTACTTGGTCCTAGTCATGATATTGTGGGCCAACATATGATGATGCCTTTAAACTGTTTTGATTTAATTACTTGTTTATGAGGATGAAGCTGGTTATAGGTAGTGGTGCAAATTCTAATCGGTTTTTTTAAAAATTGGTATAAAAAATCGTAACCGGTTTTAAAAAAAACAGGTTTTTTAAAAACCGAACCGGTTTTATATAACCGAACCGGTTATACTGGTTTTCGGGTTTTTTACGGTACCGGTTTTAACCGGGTTTTTTTTATTTTTTTTTAATTTTTTTTTATCTTTTATAACCGTTAATAGTTTTTAAAAAAAAAACCCCGGTTTTAACCGGTTAAAAAAACCGGTCAACATGAAAGTCAAGACTAGCCGTTACAATTTTTTTTTTTAAAAACCGGTTTTAACCGGTTTTTAAAAAAAATCCCAACGGCTACTAGCCGTTTATGCCCCTTTTTTGTTTTTTTTTGGTGTTTTTTGATGATTTTAGGGCATAGCTTAGTACTATAAATACATGTAATGGGTTGGGGTTGAAAACACATCAAAAACACTCACTAATATCTCTTTTTCTCTCTAAAAAGGCTACAACCGCGGTATCAACATGTAAGTCGTACTACTCTTAGAAGTGATGCTTTTAAATTATGGGAAACGGCTAAAAAAGATATTATGATGGTTTTCGTGATTATAAATATGGTGTTTCTATAACTACGGATACTTGGACCGCACCACATGGTACGACAAATTCTTATTTAGCCGTTACGGCTCATTGGTTTAATCCTGAATCTTGGTTATTAATGAAACGGACAATTGCTTTTAAACTATTTGGTTATCCTCATACGGGATCTAATTTTAAGAAAAATTTTACATGGACACTTTAATTAAATATTTACCTTTAGATGATAAAGTTTTTACGATTTCACTATAGATAATGCATCCATAATATTAGAGCCATGGAATTGTTAAAATTACGTATAAAACCCGTTTTAGATGGTCTTTTTTTAATTCCCGTTGTGTTGCTCATGTTATAAATTTATCCATGCAAGCGGCATTAAAAATACGTGATAGTTTAAGGATTGAAATTTAGAGGTTTATTAGTAACTTTATATAGTTATGAGTAACGAACGGACAAATGAATATAGGCGTTTTCGTAAACAATGTGGTGAAGAACCCCCTAGGACACATACTATGTAATAATACTTGGTGGAAAATTCTTATGGATGATGTTTGAAAATATTATTACGACAACGTTGAGACTTTTTTATACGCTTTTAATGAAACACTTGTTAATTCGAAATAAAAGTCCGTTTCGATAAGGCGACCAGATTAGAGTTATACTAAATGATTTAACTATTTTTTACAAGTTTTTAAAGTGACAACAACTATATTAATCGGGTGTTTATACCTAACTAGCTCATTTGTTTTAAATCAATTTTGCGTATGACGGAAAAAATTAGACGAATTAAAAAACCTCACCTAGGTCAAATGTTTTAGAAGAAATGTTAAAAGTTATAAAAAGAATTTGTAAAATATTTTGCTAATTTACCTATGTTTTTACTTGTTTCCGCCCGCACTTAATCCATGTTTACAATGTTGGAGGCGTTACGACTTTTTAATAACAAGAATAATGAACAATTTGCGTATCCTTTGGGTTTTAGACTGCTAACAACCCCGACCCAACTATATAAACTCCCACAATTTTTTTATTTAACGATAACTTTAAAAAATTATTTGGAATTTATTGCAACATAACTTATGGTCAAATACAAACCCAATTGTTGCTCAAATGCGGGGCCGTGATTCAGTCCCGAAATGGAAGTGACATTAATATAAACCTTTATAATAGTTTATTTGAAGACGACTACAAGCGTCTAGAACGTCGGCCCCAACATGGCGATAAGTTGGGACAATTATATGGCTACAACTTTTTAATAACTTTAAGGGGCACGAAGAGGTTTACAAACTTTGACATTTTGGCTTGGTCGGAAGGAAAAGAACGGGGAAAATCCCATTTCCAATTTTACACGCTAGGGCTCTGTGACTTATTAACGGTCAAACTTTCGACGGTAGCTTTCCGAATCGGCCTTTTCTATTAGCGGTAGAATTATATTGGAAAAGAATGTCAAGAATAACCCCGAATCCGGTGTGGAAGTATGTGTATGTTTGAAAAGATTATTTGGACGGACGTAGGGATGATACAACATGGAAACATCGTTGGAATGTCCGATATTAGAAGACGTTGAAGAAACTATAGCAAGAGAAGAAGTTGAATTAGGGATATCACCTCCGAATACCGAATTAGATGAAGGTGAGTTTGAAGACTTAGATATTGAACACGTAGATGTAGAAGATTTTTTGGAAGATTTAATGGATTGAGTATAACGGGTGATAGGTGATGGCCAATTGCCGAAGATCGACATACTTGAAGTACACTATATGTATTCGCGGTGATGGCCATGCCGAAGCTCGAAATGTATTAGTATTTATATATTTTTAGTTGTATAATTGTATTGTTTAAATAAAAGTTATGGTTGTATTTTTTTAGTATGTTTCCGGTGCAAATAAAAAGTTATGATTGTATTTGTTTAGTATGTTTCCGACCGATTTCGGAAAAACCGAAAAAACCGAAACTGGTTATTAGAAAAACCGGTTTTTTTAAAACCGGTTTTCTAATAACCGTAAACCGGTTTTAACCGATTTTTTTGCACCACTACTTATAGGTAGTCCAAGTGTAAAGTAGTTAAAAGGAAATGTCACTACAGGAAAAAGGTCTTTTAGCGACACTTTTTTTGATGACACTTGTAAAAGGTGTGAGCAAAAGTCACATATCCTTACACTTTTAAATAAAGTGTGAGCATAGTTTAAGTTTTATTCACGCATTTTTAAAAGTGTAAGCAAAAATGTACATATTATAGAAAGTGTAAGGAGATATCAAGTTTTACTTACACTTTTTGTAAAGCGTTAGTAAAAGTCTAGTGTTTTACTTACACTTTATAAAATATGTGGGCAAAACTCTGAGTTAAGATCAACATAGACCCATTATTTGTCATAGATCCAATGAATCAATCTCAACCATCTATTTTTTCATCAAAAGTAAAAAAACCTAATTTTCACCTTTTTTAAAATAAAATATCTTACAAACGGTAAATCGTCACACGACAAAAAATACACCATCGCGACGAGTATTTTTTTATCTTTCAGTAGACGGGTGACACGATATACTTTCGAGGAACTTTTTTTTGATTTTTTTTTCAGTCACGAATTGCGAAAATCATATATGATTCGTCGAACGAATCATATATGATTTCATAAAATCATATATGATTTCATAAAATCATAATATATGATTTGTGATTTTAACGAACTTTTTTTTTAATTTTGTTTCAGTCACGAATTGCGAAAATCATATATGATTCGTATAACGAATCATATATGATTTCATAAAATCATATAGTGATTCCGATGAACTTTTTTTCAATTTTGTTTCAGTCACGAATTGCGAAAATCATATATGATTCGTCATACGAATCATATATGATTTCATAAATCATATATGATTTCATAAATCATATATGATTTCATAAATCATATATGATTTCATAAAATCGTATATGACTTCATAAAATCATAAAAAAAGTTCGTGAGAAGTACATAGTGTCGCCCCTCTATAGAAAGATAATTTAATTCTCGTCGCGATGATATGTTTTGTTTTGCGTAACGATTAACAGTGTGTGAGATATTTAATTTTTAAAAAAGAGGTGGAAAGTGAGTTTTTTTTATTTTTGATGAAAAAATGAGTGGCTAGGATTGGTTCATTGGGTGGTCTATGACAAATATTGGGTCTATATTGAACTTTTGGCGTATACAATGTAACAGATAGACAAACATGCATTATCAGGTAGCACACATTTTCTTCTAAAAATCTAAAAAACTAAACTGCAATTACTTCTTTATTTACTTTCTAAAAAATCTCACATTCAGTTTACATAATTACTACAAGAAAAATTCAATAATTTTTTTTAATTCATATGAATGCTTGATTCATTCATGCAGGCCGAGCAAACATTATACTGAAATGTAATGGTCCATTAGTAGCTTGTCTGTTCCATGTATTAGCCCATCATATCCATTCCAGCAGACTAGATAGAACACATCTCAAATACGTGCACAGAGAACTGAAAAAAAGAAAAGTAAACCATACTTGGAGATGTTATATCAAGGCTGCCTATTTATAATAACTCCATGAACACCAAAGCTTTAAGGATTCAACACAACAGCTTCATTAGGTGGGATATAACAGAATATGATCGATAGTTAGCGACGCCTTTGAGTCTAATAAGATAGGCAACTCCAGAAATGGTCATTGTGTAAAGTAAGTATGGGTTCGTAGAAGAACTAGAGTACTGCAAAAGAAGACAATGTTATATAAGAAACTGGGCATGTAAACAAAAAGGATTGCTAATATGGAAAAGAAAAAACCCGATTTTTGCATATTAAAGCAAATAGACATAACACACTTGTAAACTCAATACGCAAACCAACCCTTTGGAGCTTTGAAGAAGTGTTGAATTCAACTATCTCGAGTACATTAGGAGTAGTCTCGTTTATTCTCCTGTTATAGCACGAGCCATAAACATGAGACGACCATTAAAATGTAGATATTAGTAAGATGCATCTCTACAAATTCTAGCAAATTAAGGCCAAATAGATTCCCTTGACCGCCTCCTAGTACGGATCATTATTTGATGTAACAATAAACTCTTCAACTTACGTACAAGGAGCTATTACGGTGTTGTTCTCATTTACTTAGACTGCTAGTTACTTAAACGAGCTCCTTAATATATAGTATTTTTGTTCCAAAGTCCTAAAATTTGATGCATTATCTGAGAATTATGAGTCTCCCTTGCATGTCACATGATGAGGGAATGTACAAATGGCAAAACACATCATAGATGGTCGGGCATACAGACTTTTTAACGAATTATCTATCCTTATAAAGTCACTATAATCATAATACAATTAAAAATAGATGATACGGTTTATGTGAAAAATAGATTCTACTCATGCGGAAAAATGTACTTGTTTTATTCTAGTGTTTAGTACATTAAATAACAATGAACTTTAAATGTTACAAACTTTCAAAATTTGTTGAAATATGCATATTCGGTTGACGTGTGTGATAAAAAAGAAGTGACACATGTCACCTTTTGGGTATGACACGTTACCCAAATCTGTATATTTGACCACTTTTATAAGTTTATACCATTTAATAGAACACTTTTTAGTTCACTTACCGAAAGAGGTACTTTATATTAAGAAAAGTTTGTTGCGATTAGTGACCTAAACCCCTAGCTTGATGTATCTACTCATCTAGTAAATATCCAATACTACAACAACTAGCAATATCATCAACATTTTTTCTCCAATATTTGTTTCTATAAAAATATGAGTTAAGTACATAAATCGTCCTTGTGGTTGTCCTGAAATTTTAACTTTCATCCTAAAAGTCCTGAAATTACACTAGTCGTCCCTGTAGTTGTTTATTTTGAGTTGACCAGTCCTTTGACTGTAACTCCATCCATTATTTTGTTATCTTTTCTTAGTCTCAAGTGTATTATCGTCAGTTCACATAGAATAATATACCCTAAGGACCAACGTTGCAACACCACGAAACTTATAACTCCTTCCCTTCCACCATTTTACACATAACTACCTCGGTGGCTCTGTGTCTCGATCATTCTTGTTTCTCTATTCCTCTCTCGAAGACGTCACCCACTCGCTTTGAGATCCTAATCTTCCGATGGCAGGACTTCAGCTCATCGTGTTCCTATGATGAGTATATAGGGGTGTGGTTTTCGTTGTGAGGTTTCTTGAGCAGTGGAGGTCTTCAATGGGCAAACTGTTTTTCGTACAGAGTTGCAGGAGAAAATTGCAAGCCACCGTCTTGTGATCGAGCACCTGGAGAAGGTGGGGGCTACTTCTGGATGGGTGATGCATTTGAAAAGGGATCAAGAGGATGATGTTTCGTTGTTGGGATTGCTTGATACCTTTGTGCACACGATGTATGAGATAGTTCGTAAAAGAGAGAAGGATGTCAGGGAGCTAGACTACTGAAGGCGTTTGTGTTGGTTTCTTTTGGGTAGCTTGTTGTTGTGGTAGTTGGTGGTTATTAGTTTGTATGTATGGTGTTGGCTTTTGTTGCTTTAGTGGTAGTTTGGATTCATATTTTGTTAGTGTTGAATCCTATCTATGATGTTATGTAAATATATCATGTTTAAGTTTTAACTTTATGTTAATTATGTGAATATGTCATGGTTTCTAGTATTATATATGATGTTATGTATTTTGGATTATGTTTATGAATTGATTAGATGACTATGTTTGTTGTAAGTGATGTTGTTGATATTGGCTAATCTGTAGACTTGTTTGTTTTGGATGATATTTGTTTAGATAAGTGTTGGGTTAAAATGGGTCATACCAGGTTAAGATGGGTTAAAATAGCAAGCTGCAAATGCTAGCTTGCAAATGCTAGCTTGCAAATGCAAGCTGCAAATGCTTGCTGCAAATGGTTGCTACAAATGCTTGCTTGCAAATGCAAGCTGCAAATGCAGGCTGCAGATGCTTGCTGCAAATGCAAGCTGCATATGCAGGCTGCAAATGATTGCTTACAAATGCTTACTTGCAAATGCTTGCTTGGAAATGCTTGCATGCAAATGCAAAATCAAGCTGCAAATTTTAGATGAAAATGCAGGCTACAAATGTTTTACAAAGTACATAATTCCATAAGGTTTTAAAGAGTACATTATATTTCATAACACACAAACCATGATTCCAAACAATACATTATACCAAAAAGTTTTTAAAGAGTACATAATCACCGTTACATAAGTCACCATAATACCAAAATACTTTGACTACCATGTCAGACTACCCATGTTTAACTACCATATCAGACTACCCATAATACTTTAATCTTTAACAAGAACATGATCAGCTTCCCTATGACAACTTTCTTTTCCCCTTTGCCTTTTCTGCACACATTTTAGATTTCCTAACTCCTATTTTGTTCACAATTTCTTCCTATGCAGTAACATTTGCTAGTCCAAGAACACATCCTCTGACTGCTACAAGGCTTTAGACTTTTGGATTGTGTTTGTGTGAAACTGGTACATATTTACCTTTGGACATTGCATAGTTACATTCATGAATGTAATCCAGTTTAATTTGAATAAAGTTGATCCCCTGCAGTCTTAAGGGGTGTTTGGTTAACAAGTACTTTAACCTGCAAATGCAAGCTTGCAAATGCAAGTTGTAAATGCTTGCTGCAAATGCTTGCTTGCAAATGCAAGCTGCAAATGATAGCTTGCAAATGCAAGCTGAAAATGCTTGCTTGCAAATGCAAGTTGCAAATGAAATATGCAAATGCAAGAGTACATAATCACCATTATTCCAAAAATACATAATTCCAAAAAATACATTAAATTTCATAAAGTTTTAAAGAGTACATAATCACCATTACATAAGTCATCATAAAGTTTGATTCATAAACAAAACACAAACAAAGCTAACATCTAATATATGTTAGACTACCATGTCAGACTACCCAAACTACTTTGATCTTTAAGCCAAAGTACTTTGATCTTCCCTTTCTTCTCTTCTACACAAGCCATAGTTGGGGGTATCTTCAGTTCAAAGGTCTTGCTAAGAATAGCATCCTAGGTCTTAACATTTACAAGCCCAAGTACACAATTTGTTATTGGTACAGAGCTTTTGACAATGAGGGTTTTAGGTGATCTTTGTAGCTTAGTCTTTGACCTAGATGTTTGTAGCTTAGCCTTTGACCCACATGCTTGTACTTTAGACTTAGAAGATGCATCAGATGCTTATGCTTTAGCCAACATACATGCTTTAGCCATTGAAATGTCTGAGAAAGAAGGTTTTGCATCACTCTCATTACCTCCTGATTTTGAACCCTAGAACCTGCCCTTGTCCTTGTACTCATCTGATAAATAGCCATACTGTTTTAGCAAACTCTTAGGTGGTCCTTTGTATTCTGGAGAGTCATAATCAATCTCCTTAGAAGTGCTAATTTGAGAAGTGCTAGCTGAGTCTGAGGTGTTGTTGTCAGAGTCTGAGCTGCTGTTGTCTGAGCTAGTATCTAAGTTGATAGCAATGATTTCTGCAAGGTAAAAACAAACTCCTAAACTGGATCATATCCAACAAACTTATTTAAGTCCTCTGTTAAGCAGATAATCTAACAAATAAGCATATAAGCTAAAACATAAAAAAGATAAGCTAAAAATATAAGCAAATAAACTAACGCATAAGCATCAAATCTAACATATAAGCAGATAAGCAAACCTACTGGTAGAGAATCTATCATATAAGTAGATAAGGACATTATCGTTTCCCCTTCGACTGTGTAATTGATGGGTGAATTAGGGATTACTGTAGGTGAATTAGGGTTTACGATGGGTGAAACAGTGATAATTGTTATTAATGAAGTGATCGAAAGCCTTAAAAGGGGTAAAGGGTTTGGTTTTGTAAAAAAAAATAAGTGTAAGGGTTAAAGGGTAACATAGGTAACGGTTGATTTGGTACTAATATATGTCACGTCAGAATTTTTGCTAATCATGTCTACAATAGGAATATTAACAATCTCTTAGCACACAAAATAAAAATTAAAAGATGAATGCATACAAAAAGAAAACGATGATACTTTGATGCATTTTCAGTCCATTAGCCCCCTATTTTTATCGCGTATTGTACAATACAAAGTTAGGTAGTGAGTTTCGTAATGACTTTACTTTCTCTGCAATGGCTTTACTCTACTCAGTA